>JACXGK010004686.1:0-36842 GCA_016801125.1 Novumbra hubbsi
CCCCCCCCCCCCCCCCCCAACGCGGCTCTGTAAATGTCCTCTGTATGTAGTGCACTTGTTTTGACCAGGGCCGGTACAGCTCAGGTCCAAAGGAGTTCACTAGGAAGGGATTAGGCTGTCGTTATGGGATACATTCTCCAAGAGACTCTACTCACTCATCAAACTGAGAGAAATTGTGTCTTTTAAAAAAGAAAACTAATTCAAGAAGACAATACGCTTGTACAATGAGCTTCTACAGTTCCTTTCTAGATGTCATGACTTGCCCCATTTGTACATGCTTAGTTGTGAGGTTTTTATAGAGAGCTGTTATTGCAAGCGTTGATACGGATGATACGGCAAGGCTGTGTTTTTGCTGTTGCAAACAAATGACTGTGATCTTCGGTCTTTAAACATAAGTACTACAGAAAACCAAGCAATGTGCCCAAAAACCTGCATACAATGTTTAGCAGTTTAGTTCTTTGTCACCAGAGCATCAAGCATCAGTCACATACCCTGAACCTAGTATGTTTCTGTCACCAGCAAAACAAGTTGTAGATATTGTACAGAAAATTGGTATGAAGTATGTATTATTTTTCTCTATGCTACACAATTGTATTGAGCGCTGATGGAAAATAATTATAATTGTATGTTGTCCGTTTTCTGTGCTTTTTTTTTTAGTTAATTTAACATTTTTTTAAAAGATTGATTTGTTCATGTATTATACAGTTTATTACATAGAAATTGTTTTAATCTAAACCAAAGTGTTATTAAAAGAAAAAATCTATCTTGTATGTAAAAGTAGGCTTGTGTATGATTGCATCAGTTAATGCATAAGCTGTAACCAGCAAAATTACTCCTTGAGTTTATTTTTATAAATATTTTTGTTGTTCTGGTAAGAGCGAATTTTATGTTTGGAATTTATTTTGCATGACACCTTTGACACTTAAATCATAAAATATTTGTATTCTTAAATCAGTTCATAGAATTTTTTACATTGTGTGAATACTTATCTTATATTTATCCCTATCTGTTAACCTTTAAGGTCCTTTATTTGCTGTAGATCATTTGTAATACCCTTACCGTTTTTTCTCAATGTTATTCTTATGGGCAAGAATAGGGAGACTGTAAATACTGTCTGTACTGAACTCATTTTCCCAGAATCCTCTGAGTATATGATCAATGTTGTGGCATTCTCTCCAGTGGAACTAGCATTCAGATGCGCTGAATCACATTTGCTCCCAGTAAAATGTGTCAAACCATGTATGTAATTTGACTTTCTAATAAACTGACATGCCCTACCAGTAGTTTTAATCCATTTAAAAAAATTATCCTGTTTATCTTTCATGTTTCGGGCTTTAAGGTCAGTTTCCCCAGACCTGTCGGATAAATATTACTTTATTGAAAGAATAGTGCATGTTGCTACCGGTCAATATCAAGGTCCAATATGCATCCAGGGAGGGATAATTTTTTGATTAAATCAGTATTTAGTGAGATAATTGGTATATCCAACAACTTGAAATAGTTGCTTCAAGTAGCCCCTACGAAAATGGCGGCTGCAACAGTTCATAAACTGCCGTGACGCAGACACGCCCACGTATGTTTTTGCGCGTGCGCCAAGGACGTACCTCCAGTACGGTAGAGGGCGTGTTTGCGCTGGCTTTTACAAAACGTGTATCTCATAAAACTGTGGCTAGAACAGCGGAGGTTTGGTTTTTGATGTTAAGAATATTTTGTAAAAGTTGGGCTACTTTGCTAACTGAATTTGCAGCGCGCATCTACACGGCTAAGCGTTAATAGTTTTAGCGAGCTTTGTTGTTGGGGAAAAAAGCATCAAGAAAGACTTGACGTTCATCTCAGTCTATGCGCTGTCGAACAGTTCTGCAGTCTAAACTGATCAACAAGGGTTTTCCTGGTAGCGGGCTGCTTTTTACCGACATCGCGGATCAATCAACCCACTCGAGGCATTTACCAAAAAAGGCTGTTGTCAAATGGGTGCCCATCGGAGTGAGGGACGGAGGGACTGGCTTCAGCAAGATGATGTCGAACAGCCGCCTATTCAAACCATGGTGAGCAATGAGATGCATCAAATTGATAAATAGTTGTGTTGCGACTAACAATGATGACTGCTTACTTTCGCAGGTTGACAGTTTAAGTTCAATCCTTAGCTCGTGAGTGGAAGCAAGTCGACGATGTGGCTCGCGATTGTCGTTTGAACAGTCTGCCCATAGTTGATTGTCATTCAAATGTATCTGCAAGTAGCCTTTCAAATATCACTTGGCATAGGGACACGCGTGAAAATCAGACAAGTAGCCAACGTCGTAAATCATGTAATGGGAAGGGGGTGACGAATCTGTCCATGTCGTCTCAATGTGCGATATCTTTTGGGGTTTTCCTTCCAGAATCCATGGAACGTCATGATAAAACACAGACAAGTCCACCGTAGAGGCAGACGGTCACAGATGACCATGAGGTAAATTGGCTCACTGTTAAAAGTTGAACTATTTCTCCCATAAACATGTTTTTGTGTGTTTTTTATTTGTGGCTGGTAATAGCCAAATATTGTGCAAGGTGTTACTGTTTTCCAGATATAAGACTACTGACTGAAAGCAATGTGTTACTTTCTACCATCTAGGTAAATAATAACAAAAAAGGCTGTGGAAAGTCTTATACTTACATTTATAAAATTAGTTTATTACCTTGAGTCAAAATGGTTAAAAGAAATAAAATAATTTTGTATAAAAACACATGGTACAGTTATTGGCACCCCTGGAAAATGTTTTGACAAAAATCTATTTGAGGTGTATTCTGATTAATATTTAACTTTTGGTCATCTAAGGAATCCTGCTCTACTGGGGTATAAGTATGAAATATTATAGAAATATTGCAACATGCCTGAAAATACCCAATATTTGGGCAATAATGAAAAAATGTAAAATGACAGGAGCTAAGAAGAACCTGCCTGGAAGAGGACACTTGTCTATTTTGCCCGCACGACTATATGCTTATCAAGTTACTAAGATATTAAGACAAAACATTTCTGCCTCTGCCAAGAGGCCAAGCCTGGGTCTTCACGGTATATTCCATTTGCACAATCGTCCAAAGCCACTGGAAAATTGCTCACTGACCATAGAATCAAGCTTGTGCAATAGCCATCACAGCCTCTAACCTAAATCACATTAGAAGCCAAGCTGAGGACATTTGTCCACAGCCTTTTTTGTTCATATTTACCACGGGTCATAATTCTGGAGTGTACTGTAGCTGACACTGTCATTGTGTGGACTAGCTACACAGATCCAGTTATATCCATGGATCTCTTGCGAACAGTTCTACAGCCCAGCTTCAATGAGGATATTCTGGGAGTGTTCAGGAAATACATGAAGGTGAGTGTGCTGTGTAATGCATGAAATGTGATTTACTCAAAGTATACCAACATTAGGTTTTACAGCTTGTTTAAAAAAAATAGAAGGTAGCTATATTTGGTAACCTGTTCCAAATTGTAATTTATGGGATTTTTTTAGAGAGAGATAATTCCATGATGTAATCTGAGTGCTTTGTTTCTTTTTGAATAATTTGCTATCAAGATACCTGCATTTGCATGTATGTGCTCTACATGGACATTTATTTTCTCTCAAATGCTATGAAAAATGTTGCTTTTTTTCTGGCAGTTTTTTGAGAAAGCAGCCAGCAACGTGAAGGAGAACGTTCAAGAGGACGTCCAGACCGACCAGCTGATCCGAGAAGCATGCAGAAACTGCTTGGAGAATGTAAGACGTCTGTCTCCCTTCCGGTGACCTGGTTAACACGCAGAGACTTCTGTGCGTAACGTTTACTTCCTGTCCCTTGCCAGGCCAAACAGCTCTTCTCAGACGGAGAGAAAACCGCAGTGGCAAGACCTGGCTTTGAGCCTCAAGTCAAGGTAAAGGTAGATTTTAAATAGTCGAGGAGCATGACGACCTCAGGCCTTTGGGGCAAAAGTCTGTTCTCCATCTTCGCTTCTCCTGACCAAGAAACCAAAATGTGGACCAAAGTTATCACTTAGTATTCATTCAAACGGTCTTACAGCACATTTTGTGGATATGAGTTCACATTGCAGTAGTGGCTAAAGATGGTGCCCTGGGGAACTGTATAGGAAGTGGCAGATATAGCTCTGCCCTGCCTGGGGTGGATGAGTAGGATTTTGGGCAGGGCTGCCTTTTTTCTTCATGCTTTTTTCTTGGGGTAAGCCTTGGGCTTGCAAGCCTGTCCTCTTTAATTTGAGGGTAATTACATACATGTAAACTGTGCCGAAATTACAGGACTTTTTATTAATATTCTGACCATTTTAGGGGAGTTGGTGGGTCAGTTCATTTTTATTTTGCGCCACACTTCTCACCTTCCATCACTGGTACTTGTATTGTCTAGTTTTTCTACAGTATCTATTCCAAAACACTTATGTTTGTTAGGCCAGGTTTTAGATGTCTTTGCATTTTGCGGTCAAGCCTCTGTTGTAGGGGTACAAATCTGGTGATGCTACTTCAGTTACAGCAACAGTCTGTTTTCTTACAGCGTGCAAAATTTGAGGATGATTCAAGTCAACGGGCAAGCCCTATTCCAAAGAAGGTAATGTTGTTTCTAAATGACACCTGTAGACTTGCAGACCCCAAGTCTTCACTGAAAGCGCCATTATGAAAAGTATTTTGTTTTTCTCTTCAGCGGAAAGGACGTCCCACAGTTTCTGTCGGTTCCTATGACAAACCTGTTACATATAGCAATACGTGAGTATCTGGATGTCAGACCACACTTTCACTTTGTTGCCAGAAATCAGTTTTGGTTTCATTCTCAGGATATAAGTCAAATCAGTAATTGAAGTGAAATGCAATAATACAAATGTTCACCAAGCATATTCCCCTGTATTCCAGGTCCAAGCCCAAAATATCAGAGTCTGTGAGACGTGAGGGACCCAAGGTGGGTTGGTGTGGCGCCGTCCAGAGTACCCCTTTTTAAATAAAACCGACAGACTAAAACCAATTTAGCAGATTGATCTTACGCTGGAAAAAGATAGGAATTTTTTTTGAGGCATTGAATTTTACAAATATAAATGCAAGTGTGTGTTTGGACAATTTAACACAACAGATAAAATAAATAACACAAAGATATTTTTAAAAAGCAGTAACAAAAACGAATATACCTTCCCCTTACTCCAGAGTAATTAGTTAGCATTCTTCCATGGGTTAGTTTATTTTAATTTATTTGAATTTTTTACAGTGGGACCCTTCCAGATTGAATGAAACAAGCACATTTGTTCTTGGATCCAGAGCAAACAAGTAAGTTAAGTTATTATACATGTTTAATTTACACTAGGGATGCTAGTAGTGGCCCGAGGTTCGGTGTGTATAGTCGTTTTTGTGTCATTGTAGGGTTTTGGTATGAATGACATATCGGTTAGAAGTGTTTCCACTTGAGTAACGTAAAACAGAAAAGATTTGTTCACCACTCGGGTGTGTCTTTGGGTCCCAGGTGAACGAATACTTTCGGTTTCCTCTACTAACAGTCCCAATGCGCATCTACTTCAGTCTCTGAGACTAATTGTTATTTAAAATGAACGAGTCAGTCTCTGAGACTAATTGTTATTTAAAATGAACGAGTCAGTCTCTGAGACTAATTGTTATTTAAAATGAACGAGTCAGTCTCTGAGACTAATTGTTATTTAAAATGAACGAGTCAGTCTCTGAGACTAATTGTTATTCAAAATGAACGAGTCAGTCTCGGAGACTAATTGTTATTCAAAATGAACGAGTCAGTCTCTGAGACTAATTGTTATTCAAAATGAACGAGTCAGTCTCTGAGACTAATTGTTATTCAAAATGAACGAGCCAGTCTCTGAGACTAATTGTTATTCAAAATGAACGAGTCAGTCTCTGAGACTAATTGTTACTCTCGAGTCATAATGAAGATTGGTTCAAAATGAACGAGTCGTTCCCAAACTACACATCACTAGTGCCAGTAGTTTTCAGTGCAATAAGCAAGTTTTGGAAGCTTCAGGAAAATGACTGTCATATCGTAACGTGTGTGTATTAAACCGTAGGGGGGCGTACCGAACGCTTCGATAACATACTGTGTACCCCTGCATGCCTAGTTTACACAGGCTAAACAAATGAGTAGAATAGAGTTACAACAGTTTTTTTCAATGTGTTTATTTTGTCTTTCTAAATAACATTGTAAATCTGCAGGGCTTTAGGAATGGGTGGTACCAGAGGACGGATATACATCAAACATGCTGACCTTTTCAAGGTAAATCTCTCAAACTTACAGTATTAGCTCTTAAAATGTTTTCATAATAAGATTTTTAATTAGAGTTTTATTAATTATTAGCGTTTTTCTTGCAACACATTTAATTATATATTTACAATACAATAAAATGGCAAATTGAATGGACGTCTCATGACAAATATTAGTCTCATAAATGCTTTAATATGTAATAAATTCAAATGGTGTTGTTTTATGCTAAGTAATGCGACGTAGCCTCTGTTTTGTCATTAAATCAATATATATCTGCTTTTATGTCAGAAGCATCTCGTTTAAGGTTTGATTTATTATGGGATCTATTTGTTGATTTCCTCAACCATGTACCCTTAGATTGGTTGAGATTTAAGTCATTTTTTGCAGACGCTCTTCTCTTTGGTAGGTGACATAGTTGGACCATAGTTTGCAGTTGCTCTGCGGTATGGTCAGGTAAATAGTTTCTCTCTTCCAGGACCATGGGAAAGCTGTCTATAAAAAGGATATTCATCAATCTTTACCATAACGTTATTATCCTTGCTTCAGTCATTGGGCAACACGTCAGAAGTGGGTCCTGACCATTAGAATCCCTGTCTGATAGAATGAGGTTGTTTCACTGAGCTGGACACTTGAACCACAACAGTGTCTCTGATGGGGAGTGCATATGCCAGTTATTTTACATCCCTACATGGACATCCTCAGGGGTTGAGTATGAGTATGATGGACAAGCTTCATTCAGTATCTCATATTTTGTATCCAAACTCTTTGTTTTGTGTCAAGTCCTTCCCATCACGCGGTGATGGATGCTTAGAGTCTGACTTTAAAGGAGATCCACTCTTGAATCTGTCTACCACAATATACATGTGTATATTTTTAAACTCATCAAATTCAAGGTGGAATGGAATAGAAGCATATTCATTGAGAATGTCCACATAAACGCGTTTGAAAATGTACTTATAGTATAGTGGATAGTGCATTCACTGATTAGAATGTAATGCTTTTCATTTTGCTGATTGAGGGTTAGCCTGTTTGATAGGTTTTATTAAAATGTGCCTAGCCCTTAAAGTGCTTGTGGTCACTCTCAATTCGGTTCTCCAGCTGTGACACAATTATAAAGTCCTTGACTGTTGTGGGCATATGGGTTATGGGAACATGTGTTCCATACCTTGGTTGGTGCAACGCATGTGTGTTGGAAGTTGTCACAATATTCTGAGCTGGTAGCATATCGTTGAAATGGCTCCCAAACCACAAGCCTCCTCTCACCCACCAAATGCCCTTCTCCAGGTGGACGTCGTTCAGATCCCACACAGAAGTTGCCACAGGTCATCACTGCAGTAATGTTGTGTGTTTTTCCCTCAGTATGCAGCTGATGCTGAGGACAAACACTGGTTGGCGGAAAGACAACACATGAGAGCCACTGGAGGAAAGATGGTAAGGGCCCTATAAAAAAAAAACTCTTAATCTTTCTTTAGAAACACAAATGTCTTTTTCTGCTTTAGCCAAACTCCTCGTGCCCTTATTTCTTTATGAGTGTGTGTCTGTTTTTGGTGTGTTAAATAAATAGAAAATATATGAAACGCAAAAGGGCTCAGAATGATCATTGTGGGAAGTCTAACCCAATTCACATTAAATTTGAGTTGTGAGTCTCAGCTGTTATTTTCCAATCCTTTTCCAGGGGGTAATGACAGGGCAGTTTCTAAACATAGCACCTTTATTTAATTGTGCACCGCAAAATATATAAATGATTGTGTGTGATTTACATAGAAGCAACCTGAAAATTTTGTTTCCGTAGGCTTATCTCCTTATTGAGGAGGACGTCCAGGACCTTTCTCTGAGTGACGATTACAAGTAAGGCATTTCACTTCTCAATTTCTTTAATCAGTTGTCGTTGACCTGAGTGGTCTTGGATATTGTCATCTTAACCCAGATATACCTGGGGGAAGGAGTTCTCAAAAGGGTTCTATTAGGATTTTACTGTAGCAATGGGATAACGTATGCACATGTGTTAAGCAGACCAATAATTTTAGTTTTTTCTGAATAACTGAAAAAGAATACCACAGAGTGAGTTGGCCGAAGCCCAAACATGTCTTGGGTGTCCAGGCTTAATGAGGGCTAATGGGATTTACACTAGTATTGGAATGAGTTTAAGATTCTGTTGTGTGTTGTTCATTGGATGTTTTTCCACAGAGATTGTCCTGACCTGAAAATGACCCCTGTTGAATTGAAGCCTTTCACTGTTCCCATGTGGATGATTGAAAAGATGCAAAAGGCCATGGACGCGCAAAGCTCAGGCAAGGAATAAAGTCTGAGTCTGTGACGGCAAATTACAACCTAGATTGAGCACTTCTTTTGACAAGAGCTGCACAAGCCTTGGTAAAAAAGTGCACTGTGGGGAAAAGGGTGACATTTTGTCCTAGAAAACCACATCAAATCCCTGGAGACGGAACTACGTCTTTTCTGCCCATGTAATTTTGGATGCAGTGTGATTTATATGTAGCAACTAATCAGTGCTTTTTTGGTAAAGAAAAGTGCCCTTTTACTGTTGCTGCTGTAGCAGTGAAAGGGTCCCTATGGTTGCGTAGGGCTCTCTTGGTAAATGGAACGGGTCTAAGAGCAAATGGATGCAGTGCCCCAAATTAAATTTTAATATAATGAGTTTTCTACTGCTGTACAGTCATTTTGTTTTTAGATCTTACTAAGCCATTCTCAATTTTATATTGTGTAATATGTCTCTACCATGTCACTTTGCTGTATTTTTTATTTTTACCCCCAAGTTGAAAGAGCAGACTGCGTGTTGTTTTTATTTAGCCAACTGTTATAAAGAAAATAAAAAAAATAGGTGCTTCGGGATTACTTTCTTATTGTGAAGTCATTTTGTATGACCATAGTTATATTTTTGTTTAGTTTTAGGATACTTTTCTAACAAAGAAGTGAATCAAACTATCACGAAATAAAACAATGGCTATGTCTAGTTTATTCCGTGTGTTTGTCTGGAGGTTTTTGTTTTGTCTGTAGCCATTTTATTCCAACGTCCCTTATCTATTCCCTTTAGTAGTTCATGACCTGGGAGGTTTGGTCAGGCTCGTTTCGACAGGCGATGTCGATGTCTCAGGAATTGATTTTTGAATGTGTGATCGCAGTATACAGTGATAGCAATATTTCTGTTTTTTAACCAGTTATGTTCGTCCATCCATCCCATTCAAATGTACCTGATGTAAATTATCCAACATCATTGATAGTTTGAGTTTACTTTAGTACACATGTAACCAGCTAAAACTAAGATTCGTAATGCTTTCTAATCAGGAAATACAGCTTGATTCATGTACAGATCTATGGCTTACACTCACGTGATTATAGGGTTGTCACCTTCATGGAATGGTCGGTGAGGTAAACACTGTAATATATTTCTAGAGAATTTGTTTGGAAAAAGGTTATGCCTTTGCTGTGGCAGCCGCTGGTTTTTGCAGGAAAGTGAGGCATTAGGAACGCTGTGGCAAGCTCTTTGAATTGTTTGCTACTCACTACGGCAATTTTTCTGGTTAATACGTTAGTCTTCTTCCTAATATCTTAATGTTACTAATCACTATGAAATACAAGTAGTGTTTCAGCAACAACTAGACCCCCATTTGAGAAAGACCTGAACATTTCTTTCTCGTTTATTTTAACTATTCATCACAAATAACTAGTAAACTTACTTAATGACGTTGCGGTTTAACCTAACACCTAGCACCTTTCACCTCGTGTATTCATGTCAGTGGAGACCGTACTTCACGGCGTGGAATCACCAGACACGTTTGAAGCGGTTCAAGTCTCTGTTGCAAACGGACTCCGCATACTTGAAAAGGTTTCACATTTTGGGTAATTTCAGGCAGCTAGAGTTCGTCAACATAACTGCTTTGTAAAGCTAGTTTTTCGTGGCCAAATGTCATTGACAGGTTTACTAAAAAGTTACCCAACGAAACATCCATTGTTACTGGTAATTACTACATTTTTGAATGTCAAATACATTTTTGACAAATAAAAACCGAACCGCAGAAATAATTTTAAAAAATGCTAATGACAAACGTTTTTAAATACTAGGGAATTCTGTGTGAATACGCGATGAAGGTGTTTATAGATTGCGGGACTGGTTCAAATTACGTTTACAAATACAAAACTATAAAAAAAAAAGTATTGGCACTGGGAGATTAGGACCTAATGACATCACTTAACAACGAATAACATTTCCCCCAATCACATCGAGGAATTTCGTGGTCGCATTATTCTGAGTGGTTAATACGTGTTGCTTTGTTTTAAACCTGAAGTTACGATTGGCCGTATTTGCTAACTAGGCGGTTACCCCAATTTGAGAAAGCAATTTTAAACGGGGGGGCGGGATAGAAACATTTAACACAGTTTGAATATTTCCGTGGCAGAAGAAGAGTCGGCGAAGACACAACAGGCAAGTATTATTACAATTGATTGTGTGTAAACATGCATTCTGTCCTGGAAGATTTACATGTCTGTACGGTACATCGCCGTAGTTCGACAATAAAGCTAATCCATTTGCTAGCGTAGCAATGTGAATGTACTGTTCTAATTTAAATGCATATCTGATATTGCTACTGAAAACTACTTACCGTTAACCGTTACCGGTACGTTAGCTAGCCACCCTGTACTGTAGCTAGCTAGCTTCGATACCGACGTACAATAAAGTATTTCAGATTTTGTTCATTTTTTTCGTTCAACTATCTACTGTATTCTCTTCAATCAAACGTACGTTATAACTAAATGAGTACAGTATATAGCCAGTTAGCGAACACGTAACTTAGCTTGCTATTATTGGCTAACCCCTATATAACTATTATTTTATGGAACTATAGCTATTATTTATTTTTTTTTTTTACTTTGCCACGTCTGAATTCCCGAAACGTATTGCTAACGAGAGATGTAATATGATCTCTGTACAAGTGAGCTAATTTAAACGCCTGGCTAACTAGCTACAGTAATCATTGCTCGCTAACCTAGCTGAAGTCTCTAGGTAAAGTTAGCTAACTTTTTCAGTAAACGTAATGACAACACCCTTGTTAACGCGAGGCAAAACACCTTGTACACACAGTAACGCTAACGTATAAATTGTAGCTAACTAACTAGCCAATCTTTGTTTACTTGTAACTAACGTGACAGCATTTGGGGAAACATTAAGTAAAAACGGTACTGTCCTCTTGTTCCTGCAGTATAAATATGGCATCACAAAATATGGACCCTGAAGCAGCCTCATCCACAGCTGCTCTAAAAGGCAATGAAACTGGTGGCAGTGCGGCTAAGGGCTCGGTCACCAAAAGGTTTGTGACATCCATTCGCTAACCTGTCACTTTGATACTAGTAGATCGCTAGATATACTGTTGCTGTTTTCCAAAACCCAGTGGTTCAAGGAAATGTGCACACGCGAGATGACGTTCAGCAGTTTGAACCAGTGTTCTTCTGTAAACATGGCGTACTGGTTTGCTAATTTAACGTTTATTGCTCACCTTGGTGATCAGGCAAGTTATTATTAAATGTTTACTTCTACAATAACATTCTATATTTGAAATACACATTTAAAAAAAAGGACCTTAGATTGCTTGTACTTGGATTGCTGTTGGATCAGTCAATTAACACAGTTTATGATTCTCCAATAATCTTTTCCGCCCTCTTGCATTAGACTTCAACAAGAACTGATGACTCTAATGGTAATTATTTCCTCATAACTCTTTATATAATCACAGTTTAAGGTAAATTGCTAATATGCAGTGTTATGGTTTTAATGTTTTTAATGATTTTAGATGTCTGGAGATAAAGGAATTTCAGCTTTCCCAGAGTCTGATAACCTTTTTAAATGGATCGGAACTATCGATGGGGCACAGGGAACAGTAAGTCATGGTATTTCTAGTGCCGTGTCAGAAGTTGCTCAGGCTGTATGATCTGTAATTTAAATGGCGTGTGCTCTATTCTACCATGTTTGGGCCCAGTCGTTTTTTTTTGTGAAAGCTTGTCGTCTGTGACATTTTCTCCCTTGGAATGTGGGGCTTAATATTGGTTTTAAGATCCTCACGATCATGAGTAACTTCTGTAGGTTGATGTGTCCCTGTTTAAAATATGTCTTCCTTTATCTGATCTCCTAGGTTTATGAAGGCCTGCGGTACAAGTTGTCATTTGAGTTTCCTAGTGGCTACCCCTACAAAGCCCCACGGGTGAAGTTCGTCACGCCCTGCTTCCACCCCAACGTCGACGATCAGGGATTCATTTGTCTGGATATTTTAAAAGACAAATGGTCTGCTCTCTATGATGTGCGGTCCATCCTCTTGTCCATTCAGAGTTTACTCGGTGGTGCGTTGGTTATTAAACTTGATAACAATACGTTTACTTATTTTCAGCTGGCTTGCTCTCATTAATCCACACACGTTGTTAAGTCTGTCTTTGTTATTGTCTGGAGGAATTTTGTATTTTCAACTTGTTGCCGAACCCCATTCTTTGTTCTAGAGCCCAACAATGAGAGTCCTTTGAACACGACAGCTGCCGGACTTTGGGATAACCAGGAAGGTCCGTATTGAACAGTTGTCTGTGCTGAATGTGCCTGCTGGTTTTGGCTAGCTGTGCCGTATGGGATCCACACCATGTGTCCTCACTATGGTCGTGAGTTGTGTTGTTAACCTTGTACTCTGTTTACTGTCCCTTACAGCTTTCAAAGCCCATTTGATGTCTACCTACGAGAACTGACCCAAGATCTTAACGTCTGTCTTATTTCTGTGTTTGTCTCTGCTTCTAATGTACATTTAAATGCTGGGTATGTCTGTACAATATTTTTATGTTTCTGTGAATAAAGATGTCTATGTTAATACCCAACTTTGTTTTCCAGTCATCGTTCATCATCGGCAAATAGAAATGAAGTGCCTCTATAAGAATGTAGTTCATGCCCATCGCTACTTTTTATTTAACCAGGGGAAAGAACTTGAGACCTAGGCATTGCAGGATTACATGTTTACAGGAAAGTTTAGCTAGTTGTCTTTGCATTATGCTTAAAGTGAGAATTAAAATGTTTACTGGCAACCTGCGTTTTAAGTACACCCCGCTTATCAGGTAAGCAAACACAACATGCAGCCGAATTTACAATTTCTGGGATGGCAACACCCTGACATTTTACAGTCCTGGGATACCACCTCTACCTCCATGATCTCCTCTAGAGTTTCATCTTGATTGTCTGCTATGTCCTTAGACTCCACCCCCTCAGTCCAGGCCTCTTGAGTTGACTCCACCGCCCAGAAAGGAATACTGACTTTCTGGAGCATCTCCTTGATCATGTCATCAATTTGGGTGACGTGTGTCTTGAGGTCAGGGTTCTGCTCCACCTCCACTGCGAGCCAGGTGGTTTGGATTGACGCAATGTGAGCACTGATCCCGCTGAACTCATCCGAGACCCCGGTTCTGACCAAGGCTCTACGGTCGCGATTCTGTTTCAAAGGAAACTGGTCTGTTATGTCACTGAATTTGTGCAGGTTCTGTTGGAGGTTTTCTAATCCGGTAAGGAACTCGACCCACAATCGCTCCACCTGCTCTCGATCCTCCCGCCCAGGGGCCATCTCCGTCAGTAGAGGCACCAACTTTCTGTGCAACCCTAGTGGGTGACATGACAGATGCACAGTTGAATAATTGGAAATCTGCAAGTCCTTTGTGATTTTGTTCTGAAACATTTTGATGTGTTCGTACTGTGATTTAGAGCAGCTGTGTGTAAGGCTTTTACTGTTCTTGCATGCATGGAAGGAAATATGCCCAGTATACATCTGAAGGGATTGTGCTTAAATGTTGAATGCCTGAGAGAGTTTCCTTTTGAACGTTCTTGCTGGCCTATCAATTTCTTCCTGTGTGTAAGCTGATGCTCACCGTGCCATCATTCCCACGGGCTAGCTTCTACTCTTCCCCTCATTCTGCAAGGCTAGCTGGACTCAACTCAGTCTAAATGTTAGTGGTGGGATCTTACAGTGTTCCTGTAGGTAAAACAGGTGTCTGGTTGTGCTATCCCATACCTTCTTTAAAGAAATACAAAGTGATGTGCTGTCATTTGGAGTAAAGGGCATAAAAAGCGTAACAGCGTAAATTGCTGTCATCTGTCTTTGATGCAATTTTTGTTTTTTACACTGAGTATCAGATCCTATATTTAGTTTATCAGACTCATTTTCAGTTATATGTAGTAGTTCTCTATACAGGTCTGTTGTGGGAACCGAACACATGAGTTCCACACATCCACCAGCTGAGCTACCTGGTATTGGTATTGACGCCAATGTAGTGGCTTTACCTGTACAGACCCTGTGAGCTAGGGCTCTGGTGTCATTCATCTCCTGTCTCAGAGAGCTGCTGTCTGAGTAGCTACCGACCGATGTGGCCATTTGTTGAAAGCAGGCGTTTAGCTTGCTCAAGGCTTCCAGGGCCCGCTGACACTCTGTGAGCTGCCGTTTTCTGGTCTGGATCTCATCCACTGACCTTTGCCACCGATTCATCTGAGCCTGGGAAGAGAGCAGTCTTGGGATGTAGTTCATGTCATGGGTTCATATTTATTTAGTATTGCCAATTCCTCTGAGTCATGTGAAACCAAATAGCCTGTGGGTTTCAGGTGATTTTGGAGGTAATACATAATAATACATGCTAACATATCTAGATTAATTCCATACATCTTTGTTTTTGTTTAATTTAATACAAGAGGGAGTTGTCGTCCCCTCCTGTTATTGTTCGATCGAGACAAATGTACAAGTGTTCCTGAAGGTCTTTGTTAAAATTCAACATTTAGGTCACTCCTATGTATTATATGCTCAGTGAAGAAGAAAAAGTGCAACTGGTTGCTTTATTTGTCTCCCAAAAGGTAACTACTGCAATACAACAGGATCTTCTTACATTCTGTCAATACATAAGTAAATGCTTTGTGTGTGTTTGTACACCTGAAACCTGCAATTTAAAGCTAACAGTTACATTGCAAAAAGCTTCAGCATTTGTGGTCCCCAAACCGTTAGCGGTTGTAAGTTCCGTATTATGAAGCTATGAAGAGTCGATGGACCATGTTTATATAGCATCTTAAAATGGAAGGCTGGCACCTAACCGTTGGCGATACAAACTGATAGAAATAATGCTAGACTCAGATTCTCTGAAACAAAAAAATGTGGGTGAAGTGTATGACGCAAATACTTAAATGGCTATCGTTCAAGGTTAGCATATGGCATCCGATATTCACTGTATAAGTAAAGTTGTTTTAGCTTAATATTGTGTCATGCAGGTTTAAAAACAGCAAAATGCTACTCTTACTCTCCCTTGTCATGTTTTAATAAATAATCACATCTAATTTAAGGTTAATTTGCCAATTGGCTGTCCTCATCAAAAACAAATGGAGGGGAAACAGGTCTGTATAAGTTATACCAAAGAAATAACTGACCATTTGTATCTCTCATTCACCCTGACACTGCCAGCAGCACTTAAAATCTGCTAGGCCAGTGGAGGTGAAAAACATCCTGACAAATTCACCCTCCTACCAGGTTTTTTGTAGGGGATTTCACAAGCAATAAACTTAGAGATTTGCCATGGACCCTTTTAGGGACTCACAGGCATACTTTTAAGTCACCAAAGCCCATAACACGGCATTTGAAACGCAATAGTGTTTTTAGCTACTTACCGACTTGTGCGCCGCGAAGCGTCAGACGGAATCCAGGACCCACCTCTGCTTAGAAGCATCAGGGTGTCATGCTTCCTTACAGCTTGGGGCCAGGTTGACAGCCTTTCATGCAAGCCTGGGCATTGTGCTCTCCCTCTCAGCCCTCTGTGTGTGGTTTCCTCTCTGGCAGGGGTTGGTTTGGGTCTTCAGGGAGGCTCTTCAATTAGGCCCAAGCCCGGCAGCTGAGGCCCATAGAGCCACTTGTCCTCGTGATCCTCCTCCAAGTGGTTTACATCGATTGGGGACAGACAACAGCTATTTACCTCGTCACAGGAGGTGTTCCCCCCCGATCGTGTACGGAGTTGAAAATACATTAAAGACTCAAGTCTTTGTACAAGCAACTAGACAGATGTTGGGCTGTAGCCCCTGACATTAATTTAGCTGAGTCTTGAATCTGATGTGTTATATAGAACCATAGCAAAAAAGAGTGGTGTCGGGCTCACTGATCAAACGGCTGCATGGGTGTGCACACACTGCCTCATACTGCTTTTGACTGACATGACTGTTGTATCTGGTGATTCATTTTGATTGTGCCGCAGGTATTCTGTCACAGCTCTCCAGTGTAGATTAGCAGAACGCTTTGAGGAGCAGAGGGCCACAGGGTCACTCCCATCTGCCAGGTCTCCGAAGCAACGGTGCTAAAATTAGCTCATCGTGTTTGCAGTACCTCAGCACTTCATCAGAATGTGTTCATGGGACTGGAGCCCAGTCAGGCGTCCCCAAATTGTAGAGTTTTCACTTGGGGCAATTCGTCATAGTTAACAGCTAGACGTACTGGGAATTGTATTTTGATATCTCTGGTCTCTTGAGTATATTTTTAATTAAGCTATGTATGGCCGTCTTGTTTTTCAATTAGGCAAGAAACAACTTTTATCATTAGTCATTTGTTTTGGTGCTTTTTACAGGAGACTTCTTCCATTTCATTGTAAGATTATAACAAATTTGATTATTGTCTATTAGTACAAGTTGAAATTCAATTTCATAAATTTAATATCCACTTACCAGACTGCACACAAATATAATACTTCCTGGTACTGGCCGGAATCCGTTCCCTATGTAGTGTTTAGTTATTGGCGAAATGTAAACAAGAACAGCAACAATCACAAGAGTGTCTTGAGTCTTTATTTGGATATCCAGTAACAGTTTAGACGGTTTGTCCATTTTGAATGCGGTTACACAATACGGGTGAATATTACAACGTTAAGTTACTACGGGAACACAGAAAGACACGCCTTACAAAGGCAACTTCCACGATACACACGGAGCCAATAGGAACGCGTAATTATAACTACGTCTTCTCATAGTCCAGCGGCTAGCACTTCACGTACAGTCACCGCCATGGTAGACCGAGAGGGGGGTTATATGCTATGTTTTAACCACACAGTTCGGTAATAATTGAAGTTCGTTCCGCAGAGCAGTACGTACGGACACAACAGCAGTCTGATGCAGGTTGAGCTGTGTAATTAGAAAACCATTTAACTTTAACTTTTCGCGGGTTGACCTGTCACGGCGGTTCTGTTGGAAAGCCCTTCTTACAAATCCACACGGTCGCTATGTGCAGTCTTCACCTCAGTGCTGGTATCACCCGAAGAAGTGAAATGGGAAGGCGGCGTTGTACCGTACGGCAAAAGACAGGATAGACGGAAGTCAAACAACCGTTTTGGCTTGGTCGTTTACAGGTTTTGCTAATGCAGTGTCCACAACCTCTGCATTGTAGCGCAGCGGAGTAGAGGGTGGCAGGTGGTCGATTCGAGGGGCGCGGGGGGAGGCTGGCTATGTGGCTATGGACTGGATGATTTCCTGGCACAGGCACTGGCAGAAGCCGTAGAAGACGCAGAGCAACAGGGTGGAGGGAACCAGGCTGACCAGGACCACGCCCAGCGTGAGCTGCCGGATCATCAGCAGGTAGATGCCCAGCGGCAGCGAGGAGAAGTACACCAGGCACAGGACTCCCACGAGGAAGCTGGGGAGGGAGCGCGAGGTCCACGCGCCACACTTCTGCACTGGCAGGTGGCAGGGCAGCGAGGCCATGCTGGTGGGCCGGTACAGCCGGACCATGTTGAGCACGCTCGTGGCGTCCGACGACTGGGACTCCCCCGGCATCTCCACGATGGTGATGACCAGGCAGTCCGAGGAGCTGTGCGACTGCTCTCCGCCCCCGGGGGCGCCCGCCGTGGCGTCGGCCCCCAGGCTGCAGGGGGCGAGGAGCACCTCCCCGCCGGGGGGGGCGGAGCCCCCACTCCTCCTGGCTCTGTCCTGGTAGCTGAGGATGGCCAGGATGTTGCTGTCGTCCTGCAGTAGCCAGACCTCCTCGTCCGGCACGTGGGTTTCGTGGCGGCAGAAGGGGCAGCTGACGATGCTGGGGGACGAGTTCTCCGCGATCCTCTTCAGGCATTTGGCGCAGACGCGGTGAAGGCAGCCCAGCAGCTTGGGCTTGTGAGTGCGCGTGTCGTAGCGGTTGTAGCAGATCTTGCACTCCAGTTCCTCCACGGTGTAGACCACAGGCTGGCAGCTCTGGTTCACCTCCAAGTCCAACTTATCAGACTTTTGGCTCATCCTGGTAGGGACGGGGGGGGGTGAAGCCCAGCTAGCTAGGAGAGCAGGTAGTAATGCAGGAGAGCTATGTGGGAATAGTGGGCTGAAATGTCACAGAACAACAGGCGGTTGTGGGCTCTAGTAACCTTTTGTCCCAGGTTCAAGATTCGTAGGATATATTTTCAAAGGTCTAAATCATGATCTAGGACACTAATGAGACAGCACGCTTTTTTCACTTTAAAAACAGGCTACGTTACAAATAACATGTACCTTGCACCGACAACAAGCATGCCCTGATGAATATTTCTGACTGGCTTTGAATATCTTAAAACAATGCAAATGGTGTTCACAGTATGCTCAATAGGTTGGTCTTTGCACAAAAAGTTATAGTGCTGAGTTCACATTAGCATGAAACGGATGCAGTGCATTCTGGCATTGGATCAGAGATTAACTTGTATTGGTATTCTGTTATCAGATGCTGCACACACATGTTTTAACAGTGTTCTCACATACAACATTGGTCAGTGAATTTTGTACATATTCTTAATTCTGCCAATGGGGGGAAAAACTATTACAGTTTCATGCAAGAACATTCCTGATTTGAAATTCTAGTCATTGGTAAAGCTGATAAGAAACAGAAATATACAGTAGAATAAGGGACAGGAAACATTTTCACATTTGCCTGTGCCGATATTGCTGGGATCTACATCTACAAATTTGAAAGGATTTATTTGATTATATCCTTCAGGAAATCTTGAGGGCGTTTTACATCTAGAGCGATGGTGCGGTATTCGCTCCACTGGTATTCCCTCCACTGGTATTCCCAGGACGTCGGTCCGGCCACATGGTCAGTCCCCTGACAAAAAAAACCCACAAGGAAACATTACCAAGAAAATCTAATTAGATCAATTATTTCCAAGATAAATAAACCACTTTTTTACTAGATTCTTGGCAAACAATGGGGAAGAACATTTGCTTATTATGCTGCTTTCAGACAGTTTTTTTTTATTCCTTTTTTTGGGGCAATTCTATTTACTAAAACACTATTGTTAAGTTGGAATGGAATTATTGGGCTACAGATTAAATTCTGCTGAACTTCACAGATCAGTAAAAGTGCACCATAATGGCCTCAATGCTTCCTCCCAATGATTATCCAGCGTCTAATTCTGGTGATATGATGATTGATGAAAATAGTCTTACTCCTATCCATAACCATGTAGGCTAGGCTAGCACTTGTGCCAGGAATGACTGAGATCTGGTTCCGACAACCAAATCCAGAGTCGACACATTTACTGCCTAAACCATCATGGATGTGATGGTAACAGATCTAACTTTATAGTACAAGGTCATGTGAGAATCTACCACAAATCATGAGAGAGAGGAATACCTCAACCACAGCAGGTACTATAGAGAAGGATTGCCTCAACTACAGCCGGTACTGGAGAGAGGAATGCCACAACTACAGCGGGTAGTGGAGAGAGGAATGCTTCAACCACAGCGGGTATTGGAGAGAGGAAGCCTCAACCACAGCGGGTAATGGAGAGAGTAATGCCTCAACTACAACGGTACTGGAGAGAGGAATGCCACAACTACCGCGGGTATTGGAGAGAGAAATGCCTCAACTACAGTGGATATTGGAGAGAGAAATGCCTCAACTACAGTGGATATTGGAGAGAGGAATGGCTCAACTACAGCAGGTACTGGAGAGAGAAATGCCTCAATTACAGTTGATATTGGAGAGAGGAATGCCTCAACTACAGCAAGTATTGGAGAGAGGAATGCCTCAATTACAGCGGGTGAGAAATTCGGCAGCTCAACACACTTAAGTGCACCGATCCGATTTGCTCATTATCTTACATCTCATTTTGTTTGTCATTTTTATTTTACAAAGTACAGCATGTTAGAATCTATATCCAGTCTGATGAGCTGGGGAGAACACAAACAGCCCTCCCCTTTAATCCTGTTCCCATAACAGGGCCACAGGAAAGGAGAACGGAGAGATCAAAATTGAGGCGAGCAGGCAAAGCGAGAGACGTAGTCTACAGACGATGACCGTGACATTGGATGGCAGGTTGTCTCTCCGGGACCTGGGGATGTGAAGAGGAACACAAGGTTACGTTGGGACGAGGAGGATCTCAATGCTCCCCTGTTGTCCACAGTCTTTGTGTTGGAATAATCTTTGCGAATGAATGGATGCAATACGCAATAAAAAAAGCAATTTCCTGGTACGCATCCTGAAGCCAGACAATGTAAAAAGCCTCACTTTATTCTATCACTTTGATGAAGAGAAGGGAATGCTTGCCTTTGGTCAGTTATTTAGCACAAAGGGAGGTGCCCCTCATCCAGAGAGCTTGTCAATGAGCTAAAAATAGACGTGTCCTATAAAGCCGCTGTTTGGAAACAGCTAGTGGGAATTTGTGGTGAAATAAACGGAAACAGGAAGTAAGGTGAAATGCACTAACAAGTTGCAATGAAAATGTGGAATAAATGTGGTATACACTGGAGTTGATGTTGTTTTTTGTTTTTGTTTTGATTTGACAAACACACTGGGACTAGGCTATATGTTTTTATTGTTTAAGTCTCAACTGAATAAAATTCAACTGAATCAGCTGATGTTTGGAATTCTTAGGCAAACCCACTATGTTCTCCCTCCCGGTGTCTCAATGAATGCCTCAATGAATAATTGGCAGTGACATGTAGGATGCATCTAATTAAGTGGCAAATAAATCGCTGACCAGACCTTTTGTGTTACCGCATTTAACCAATGTTGTAATGTATGTTGTGGGAGGGGAGAGGCCAGAGGGGACATTGGTTAGAATATGTACTAAGTAATAGAAATGTAACCCCTTAAATCATGAAATGCTTTCCACCCCTCCTCTGTAAATAGATTGTCCAGAACAACAACACCTCTATCCTCCCATTGTGTGAATGAAAAAGGATACCCCCAATGAAAAAGGATACCCCAATGAAAAAGGAATTCAATCATATCAGTCCTTTTCTACAGAGTGCAAGGCTGTTAGTTAGTAAATAAGTGTCCAAGTACTAATGATACTGCATATTAATCATACTGCTACAGATTTTGTACACTCATTGAAAATTCTGTTCCAGGAAACAAAAGAATTTGGATGAAACCATGTTGAGAGGGGATGAAGTACATTGGCCCGAAAGTAATACTGACAGTTAGGCAGAGATAGCTTGTGATTTCTTTTGTCTCATTTTGGATTGTTTAATTTATTTGTCTTTTCCTCTTCCATACAGATGTTGCACTCATTTTATTCAAAAAACGTCATAGGTGGAGGTAAAATAATCATCATTGCAGAGAGAAGGTACATTTTTGGGAGAATATTCATGTACATTATGGATATTCTGGATTGTAGAGAGTTTGGAGACTCTGAAAATCAGCTTCCACACACTGATATATTCCGTTGACTATTTTTAAGGCCTTCTTGTGTAGAAATGGAAATATATCTCCAAACCCAGATATTTAAAGCTCTTTATCAATGGGATGTCATTGTGTCTTAATGAGGTGAGTTCCCCAGGTCTTTAGTAAATTATAGTGGGTGCTAAAATTAAAGAGCAATAAAATGTGTAGTAAAATCAATAAATGTAGAGAGAATGTGTGGTATGGCTTTATTGATATACATGATATGCAAGGAGAGGTGTTATTAAAAGGAGAATAGGAGAGATATTGTGATGACATCTGATAGATTTTGTTTTATTTCATTTAAATTGGTTTAAAGGCTAAAGAGCAAAGATTAGAATGGACATCCTTGACCAAATCTGGGTACTACAAAAAGCAGTTGCTAAAAACAATGCCATTTTGCTACGTTTGATTTATACAAACATAAATACTATATTCGGGCAGTATTTATTATAAGATGTCCGTTCTAAACAAGTCAACGGGAAAATGTGGACATGACAATGCCTGCAAATGTCAGGGTGTCCAACATTTAATAAATATTAAATGAATGTTATGCCTGGATGTTGTGCCTGAATGTTATACCCATTAACATTCCAACTGTAAAAACAGAAACTGATCGCTTTCCAATATCAAACCATCCCCCTGCTGTAGTTATCTGACCCCCCCTTTAGACTCAATTTAAGAGCAGCTAGAAACATTTACAACTGATGGGACCACAACAACAACAAAATGAGGTCGTTCATCAGCTGTGAATCCTTCTCTAATTTGACCACATGACTCTGGGGAAGCTGGCTCTATCGCATATCCTGATAACACCATTAAATTATGAAGCACTCCTTCGAGTTGACCACAACAACACAACCTACTCATCCACAAGCGAATCGGTCATCAGACCCAACACAAACTGAACGGGTGTTGGTCGCACCCCACAGTGTGTTGGCTGACAACATAGAGTTATCAGGGTATGTTTACGTGCTCCGACATCACAGAGTTATCTGACTACGTTACGCACTCTGACATCAGGGAGTTATCTGGCTACGTTACGCGTTCTGACAACAGGGAGTTATCTGGATACGTTACATGCTCTGACATCAGAGAGTTATCTGGATACGTTATGTGCTCTGACATCAGAGAGTTATCTGGATACGTTAAGTGCTCTGACATCAGAGAGTTATCTGGATACGTTACGTGCTCTGGCAACAGATCAGATCAGCCTAGAAGACCTCTTTAAATCTCCTCAACGCTGTGAAAACCCAGACTGTACTGCAACCACATTGACACAGAGACTACTGTCAGAGGAAAACAAGCTATACCCTGCCAGTCTTGTGTGTGTGTAAATGTTCATGTGTGTGCATATCCAAAGGACACAAATTGACAGGTGCATGCTAGAAAAATTCAGCTCTTCTCAAGGCTTTTAATGATTTCCACCCGGTCAGTTTTGACTCATTGCATGGTCATTAACATGCTTGATGACAATGCACAGTGGGTTTCCATATCTGATAAAAAGACAATCAATTCAGTGTGGCCTGTGAGTAGGCGGTCGGAAGCAGCACTGTTCACCAGAGGTGGATTTATCAGGACAAATGTGAACAGTCCAATTTAATGTATCTCGATGCTATATTAGACAACTGCTTTTATTGGTAAAACACCTGTAGAACAGGCCTACTTGCAGTTGCCAAGTTTACTTAATCAAATGTTGCCATTGATCCCTGAAACAATACCTCGTGAGCTTTACACAACTTTCAGTAGAACTGTTTAACGAAAGTTAACGAACCCTGTTTAATAAATGTAAAGAAACACTGTTTAGCTTCAGAACATGGTGAAATACCAATAATATTGATGTTGTGAATGGTCAGTCCCAGTACTCGTAAGCAGTCTATGCATTTGAGAGTGGTGAATGCAGGCCCGCCTCTTAGCCTTTAACCAAAACAGTGCTTTGTTATTGTTTCAAATGCTTTTAACACAAGTCTACTACCGCCTTTCTTTGTAGACAACGTGGCCAATAGCGCTTTCCGAAATAAATTCTACAGCTTTGGCCTTTGTGAGCCAGGATATATGCACGGCATCACAGCCTTGCCCGTGGTGCCAATGGGTTGGATGTACAGATACCTGTTGAGAAGCCAGCATTATGTCAGATCATCAGGCAAACACCATCTGTGCCCCATATTCCATGGCTGGCATGGACACAAGGGTCTCACGTCACTAATCACACGTCACCAATCACAAGGCAACCAATATTCCACACACACCCACAGGCTACGGCTAGATTGCGTTCAATACAAATGGAACGATATTGGCTATTCACATCATTCTGTTTAGCCATTTCCAAACAGGCAAGATTCAGGTATTTAGAGTTTTCATCAATTAGCCATCCCCTATTTCTAAAGTCGGTTACGTCAGATGTCAGAAACTCTCCCTGGCAACCCTATGGGCTCCTTCCGGACAGGACCTATAAGCCCCTCCCAGACCAAGAGCCAGGCATTTCACAACCAAGGGTGCTGTTCCCTTGGCTCGACGCCACATGAGCATACAGGGTTCATGAAAGCCAACACAGGACATCTTCCCCATATCTCTGTATTTGACACGCGTGTGGTACATGGCGTGCAACGAGTTATGGTTACAGGGGAGAAAGGGAGGACCAATCACCTCACCAGTCTTGAGAGTAAGTCACCAGTGGAACGAGGAGGGTGTAAACAAACAGTTGCGCAGGAGAACTAGTTTTAACCAAAAAAACATGGACAATTTACTCACCAGACATGTTTAACAAAAGGGCCCAATTACTTGGTGATTAGGATGCGCCAAAGATAATTGACTAATTTACTTTGAATGTGAAAATATTACCAGCCACTGCTTCCTTCCTGTTCTGCAGACATAGTGATACTAAACCTTATAAAACTATAAATACTCCATGAGGTTTTCTAGGTTTAGACACAGCAGTCTTCTCTATTTTGATGTGATCAGACAGGTTGATAGGAATTGCACCTGGGAATAGTAATGGCCAAGCGCTGGTTTCCACTTACTGCTTTCCTAGTCAGAGTCACTGAAGACACCAACAGAAAAACAATTCAGAAGATTTGTTTTTCTTTTTTCGTTTATGTCTGAATAGCAATGCCATACACCTTCCAACAAATGTACTCTGAGTATAATGCAGTTTGTTTTCTGTATGACATTGAGTTAAACAGCCTTGTCTGTTTATTATGATATAATTATGTTATATGTTTGTAATTATGTTGTATGATGAAGTTTTTTCACATTTAATTGTGTTATTTAACATTATTATTACAATTATAAATAATCCAGTGATTACATGAGGCCACCTGCTTCTGCATGCTTTCATTATATGATGACGTTAAAGGCACTGTTTTTAAAATAATTTAATAAAAATATATGTTTTTGCCATTTATTGGTGTTGCATTTTACCCCTGTCCAAGGCTGTTTTTATTTATCTAAGCCATTGTGATGTTTGTATATAATCATGGTAAAACAATTCAAGCACTAATAAACAAATCACTTTGTGGGTGAATACATATTTCTTGTTGAAGATCAACCTAAAGCCTATTCCATTAAATGTAACCATCTCACACACCCATACAGTTTGGATCAACAGCAAGCCTCTGGAACTAATGTTGCAATATACGTGTTTTTGCTAAGCTTCACTTCATGCTATTTCAAAACGCTTTTAAAAATGGACTCCGTGTTTAGTTTTATCAATTAAACTTGCCAGGTTCTAGCGGAACCAATGTATACGGTTTCAGCATGGATACCCATGTCTTATCCTGTTGCCTTAGAGTCCCTTCTGTGTAACCACCTCATTATAATTTAATGTAACATAATCGAATAAGTAGTACATTCCGTTAACTATTCTCCTGTGTAAAATAAGACCCATTGGATGTCGCCTACTATTTGATTAAATTAGAAAAACACGTATTTACAGGAACACACACCTTACTTCTTTTTGCCACTTGTCATGCATATAGGCCTGTAGCCTATTATTGGTCTATAGCTTATATCGCAAACTAATACAGCCCATTCGCAACAAAACCTCATTTACATTCAGCAAATCAGCCTATTTTGTTTGACTAATCCAGCAATCACATTTCGCCGCAGTTATGTGCACTCACCCTTGATCCGCAAGTGTAGGTTGACAACTTGGCACACCGTCTAACAGCGTCTTTCCAGCGTCTTCCCGTCAAGGCGCGCGGTAACCGATGCTTATCGCCATCACATGTCTCTCTTCCTTGTCGGTTATCTATGTGTGTCGCGCTGTCGGTGAGTCACTGTCGATCTTGAGGTTTCCATCTGCTCGTGTCCGACTGCTACAACCCCCTCAATGCGGTACGGCGAGTGCCGTAGCATCAGGACCCGCACAGATTTCTCTTCAGTGGTTGCTGTGGCAACAAAACCAAGAAGTTCAAGTTTGGTCATTCTTGAATTGCGGGGGTAAATGCTGTCCCTTGACATGGGCACCAAGCAAAATCAACACGAAAATTTAAGAAAACAAAATACCCTTTTTTTAAATAATTAATTATTAATAATAGTTATTTAATGTTGTAGAATCTAAGATAGTAAATCGGCTTTTCCTTCTAATGTAGGCTGGTGACATTTTTGGGTGAGGGAATAAATAGCCTAGCTAATTCATCAGTGGACCTTATTAATTTATGCGTTGCCTACAGGGAGAAACTAACCCTGCATTCACTACGCCCTCGGAGGAGTTTGACGGCTGTGATACTGACGGGCAAGCATATTACGATAGCCCACAACGGACAAGTGGGAAATAGCTACTTAAGCCTACTTACGTTACTAGCCAATACATTTTTTAAACTTTGTCTGTTCAAATATTGCATAGCACAAATGTTGTTCATTGGAGTTATAGAGTAAATATGCTTTGTCCTAACCCGGTTTCTAAAAACGTTTTCTAAAAAGCTTTGTAACAGTATTTTTTTCTGTCTAATGTTTATTATACAAACATGTTTACATTAATATGTTTTGTTGACAGACAATATTTGCACTTTCAACATGCTGGGCGTCTTCTGTTGTTTACATTTAGTATGCGGGCAAAAATGGCAACTCTGAAGCATACATATAGAATAACGTTACGTTGGAGAACGCATTTATTAAATAGTAGCATGCGACAATTCTGGGCTTTTGTTGATTTGGACACGAGAAAGCCAGCAGGTTGTTAACGTTACTAACTAAATACTAATGTGGATGTTTGTAGCGGTCGTGTTATGACGCTAATTTGTAACTTAGCCTGAGGTGTTCTGGTGACATGATGATTGACGCGTGCTGCCGTATTAACAATTAAATACATCGTACTACGGTACCCATATTAACTTCATGTAGGCTACATACAGTACTATGCTAATTCAATGCGCTCACAGCAATAGTTTATTGAGTTGTTGCTGAATGTGTTCGGAGCAGTATATTTTTTGTGGTTATTATTACATAATGTTATGGTCAGGTGTCTTAGGTCGGGTGTGTAAAAACTCAGTCCCTTGCGTGATAATGGTATGCCATTTTTGTAAACAAAAATGTTGG
Organism: Novumbra hubbsi; assembly: GCA_016801125.1. Taxonomy (NCBI): domain Eukaryota; kingdom Metazoa; phylum Chordata; class Actinopteri; order Esociformes; family Umbridae; genus Novumbra; species Novumbra hubbsi. The sequence goes on from JACXGK010004686.1 coordinate 27,444, forward strand.
TATTAAACTTAATAGTTATTTGTAGGGTTTTGAAATATCATTAAAATTAAGAGCCACTGCAAAATATTGTGAAGTATTAAGCTATACATTAAATTATTTCTCAGGTAAAGTGCACATTCATATAACAGGGCCTTGAAAAAACATGTAATTTAATTACAAGTGATAGCCTACATTGACATTTCGTTCCGTTTGATATCATATTTTAAAACAATGGTACAAAGGTGGGTTTATGTTGGGAAATATGTATAACTAAAATACTCAAAAACATTGTGAATATTCAACCGGTGTGCCTGTGAAAGCCCCAAGTTCAGGGCTGCCCAACCCTGTAGATCGAGGAGATCTACTGTCCTGTAGGTTTTCTCTTCAACCCAATTTGTGACTAACTTGATTAGGCTTTTCATGCTGCTAATTACTAAAATCAGGTGTGCTAAATTAGAGTTGGAGAGAAAGATCTCCAGGGACAGGGTTGGGCAGCCTTGCCCTAGTTTATGCAGATGAAAATATATGTCCTAACAAGGACAAAATTACCCATTGTATCGACTTCAACCAGTAATAAGTTACATATACTGCCATATTTTCTGTAAAAAAAAAATGCTGACAGACCAAAGAGGATTGTACAGAAGTTACATATAAAATATATTATATACATCCATAGATAATAAAGAAAAGTCTGTCCCTCCAAACTCAGCACTCAAACAATGAACATAATGGAAGTTACAGAGACACGGTGAAGGAGCTACAGGGTTAAATTGCAGCCTGTGAAGTAATTGGCTGCCTGTGGAGTAATGGTGCCCCAGTCAACCGAGCTCAGCATAACAGTGAGCTGTAGAAAAGGCTGGAAATAAGGAAGGAGTTTCTCAAAAAAGTACCATCTAAAAGCACGTCTTGAGTTTGCCAGAAAGCATGTGAGTAACCCACTGTGGCCAAGATTTTTCTTATTGGCCAAACCTGAAAGCACTTAGTGTGGCAATAATTTAACATGCACCATTCCAACAGTGAAGATGGAGGCAGCATCATGTAGTGGGGGTGCTTCTCATCAGCAAGGATTGGGCATCTTGTTAAGATTGAAGGAACATTTGGAAAGACAAAATGTCAGTTACTATTAATAAAAAAGTCTAGATTAATATAGCGTATTAATAACATAAAAAAACAACCTATGCACCAATTGAATTGATATGATATCTTTATATGAGTGTATTGCATTGATTATTTAGATTATTATGCAAGTGGTAAGCTGTGCTGTTGTTTCTGCATGTGAACAGCAGTGGGATATTGGATTTAAAATGGTGAGTACTTCAGAAGCTCATTAAGATCATATTTTCTGAATAATGGATATGAAGTCTTGATATGGCACCAATGGAGTTCTGTTCCATCCTTGTGAACAGAATTTGCACAGTTGGGTTCACTGGCTGTCCCCTTAAAGAAATCCTTTAGCATATTGTTAAAGACGTCTTCAACAGCCTACAACTACAGAGGCTGGACAGCGAGGTGCAAAAATAAAGATTTGACTTAAGAACCTTAAAGAGTCTGCATAGTTTGAGTAAGGTATGGTGGACAGGTGAGACAAAGATTAACTTAGAATGTGTGTAGAGAGATATAAACTGCAGTATCTTGGATAGGTTATTATTACCCGGGGCGTGTGTGGCTGTCACTAGAACTAGCCCACTTGCCTTAACTGATAATGAGACTGCTGACAGCAGCAGCAAGACGATTCTGACGTGTATTGGAACATCTTTTCTGCTTTGGTTCAACCAAATGGCACTCAACTCATTGGTTTCAGGCAATCATTGCATGCAAAGGACAACCAAATTCTAAAAAGGAATACCACATTTTAAATAATGTTAATCATCCAAATACGATTGATAACCTAAAGTTGTTTATTTCAAATACAGAGTTCTGGAATACAGAAAATATGTGTCGTTGTCTAAGTATTTTCACTCTGAAGGTATTGGGACAGTAATACATTTGGATTTGGAATGAAACAATTTCTATGTAAAAGTTTTGATCGTAATCTTTTATTTGATAGCGTTTGTGTGTTCATTGGTTCCCCATTTAAAAATGACAGAAATGTATTTTACATAGTCAACATTCAGAGCGAAAACATGTATTGTTTATCTTGATAGTTGCGAATCATTCGTTTTATTAAATGTGTTTATATTTATTATGAAACGACAACATCAGTTTCGTATTATTTTTTAATTATTGTATGAATAAACTACGGTGTTTTGAACTGGTTACACAAAATCCAGCGTCACTTCCTGTATCTCATCGATAAAGACGGACCTGGCGGCACCGAGTTTGGGTGCTTCGCGGGTTAATTTTTCTAGTTTGGCGTAATCCGAGTTACATCGGAGCCATCTGAACTGCAACCATGGTAAGATTTTATTCTTGAAACAACTAAGTTATTATGTATGTTTTTCATGGTACATTTTCTTTTTTGATTGTTTGGTGATGTTTGTTTTCGAGATCAACGTCAGTGCAACGTAGCTAGGCATGTAGGCCATTGTTTCACCCTGGTCCCAACTGTTATTAAACAGGGCACCGTGGCCACATTTAGTAACTATTTAAAACTGTTTCTTTCGGATTTGTTAGGTTTCGACCGTAGCCTCCGTTCCTAACAAACATGGCTTTAGTTGGCTATCCTCCGAAATTGTTTTTGCTAGGTAGGATTCATTTTACAGTTGGTTCATCCAAACCTTATCATGCTTTCCAACTCCTAGCCTGCCCGCCAACTTCGTCATGTTGACCTTAAGCCTATTTGCATATTTATTTTATTGGTTGGATTATATGAAACCTGCAGTGTTTAGTATTCAACGCAGTGAATCTGCATTCACCCAAAAACAGGCTTGCGGGTCAGTTTGGGATTGTCTTTCCTTGTAGTGACCACGACCAAACATGTTCATGGGAAGCTGCAGGTAGTATGTCCGGTTCACCGGGAAGACCAACTGTTGAATTTCGTCCCTCATTGGCCCTATCATTTAGCGGGGTAATGATCTCTGAATTACATTCAACAACGAAGATCCTGTATTTTTCAGGAACCCGGTTTCTTTCCCTTGACTTGGCTGTTTATACGCTTGGGTTGTTGGTTCTGTGGCACTGATGATCATTTTAGCTGAGCCTAATGCTGAAAACAACTGAAGCAGGATTACTCTGAGCCCAGAATTGTGTATTGATGTGTACTCTTAAAATGGTGTTGTTCGACTTTAATCGATGAGCACCTTTTTCAGACGGTCGGGAAGAGCAGTAAGATGTTGCAACACATCGACTTCAGGATGAGGTGCATCCTGCAGGACGGTCGCATCTTCATTGGGACTTTCAAAGCCTTCGACAAACACATGAACCTCATCTTGTGTGACTGTGACGAGTTCAGAAAAATCAAGTAAGATATCGGGTTGCTTTTTGGCGAGCGACAGCCAGGATATAGACTAACTTTGTTCCACTGTTTTTACTGTACTTTTTGGATGGGATTGGCCGTACTGTATGCATCCAAATGTACAGATGGATGAACTGGGTATGAAACATTCGGATAGATGAGGGGGTAGTGAAAGTGGACTGTAACGGTTCTCCTCTGGTCCCTCATGACGTTAGTTCAACGTCATGACTGCCAACTGAAGCGTCTAGTGTAATGAACTTTCCCACAGTGACTGATCCTTGTTTAAACACATGGGCCTGTTGTCTTTTCCACTTGTGGTTTTAATCATCCACTTTCTTGACAGGCCCAAGAATTCCAAGCAGCCTGAGCGTGAGGAGAAGCGGGTACTGGGCCTGGTGCTGTTGAGGGGGGAGAACCTGGTCTCGATGACCGTGGAAGGACCGCCGCCCAAAGACGTAAGCCCTTGTCATTGGCTTCTGCCGTTCCTGTAACGCTCACGCTGTACTTTTCTGTACTTGGAGAATCATCGTGCCATACTCCTGTTTGTGCCCTTCTCTTCAGACCGGAATTGCCCGCGTGCCCCTGGCTGGCGTGGCAGGTGGCCCCGGAGTGGGCAGAGCAGCGGGCAGAGGCGTCCCGGCCGGTGCCCCCATGCCCCAGGCCCCCGCGGGCCTTGCCGGGCCGGTCCGAGGAGTCGGAGGTCCCTCGCAACAGGTAACGTGGATTATTGACTTCCTCTCTGAGGGTTTCTTCCCTTTCGGTTCTGTGGCGGTGATGATTTTCATTTGGGCTGAACCTGCTACTGATGAAGCTCATTGAAGCAGGATTACTCTGAGCCCAGAAACCCCCCACCCCCCAGGTTGTCAGTATCCATGTGGGGTAACTACTAAAGCACTCTGAATACCCCCCACCCCTCTGCAGGTGATGACCCCACAGGGCAGGGGAACAGTCGCTGCAGCGGCAGCTGGTGCCACCCTCGCTGGCGCCCCCACCCAGTACCCGCCGGGTAGAGGTGGACCTCCCCCGATGGGTCGTGGCGCACCTCCCCCAGGTAAAGATCATCAAAGCCTGTCTGGTCCCATGCGGAGGCCCCGTGGGTCTTCTGAGACCGGTTCTGTAGCCGTGTTCGTAGGTTACAAGTCTGTTGCTTCATCTGCATGGTGCTGATCTGCAACGTTTGCTCTGTTTAAAATGCTCTTGTCAGGGAGCCTGATTTCCTATATCGTCTTGTTGGTGAACTCTCTTGTTGAACGTGGTCGTCTGTCTGTTCACAATAACCCTCTGACCATCTGAAAGACACCGGCACTGTCTTTTGCCGCAATTAAGATGTGTGTTTTGCCCCTGCAGGCATGATGGGCCCTCCCCCCGGCATGAGGCCACCCATGGGTCCTCCAATGGGAATGCCTCCTGGTCGCGGAGCCCCAATGGGCATGCCCCCTCCTGGCATGAGGCCGCCACCCCCCGGCATGAGAGGTGAGGATGCCTGCGCTCTACTTGCGCGGCTGTTTAATGGTTAAAGCTGCACATGCAAGATGCTTCCAGAATAGTGTTGAGGGAGTCTGAAGGAACTGCGTGGCGTTTTACTTGGTGGTTGCAATTTACCCATGATGCATTTGTTAGTCGGGGCATCCGAAACGACGCCGTTGGTTCTGAGGCAATGATTTTCATTTGAGCTGAACCTGATTCTGATGAAGCTCATTGAAGCAGGATTACTCTGAGCCCAGAACCACTCGCTCTCAACCAACCAGTGGTTTTCTTTACAGGTAGACTCGAAGAGAAAATGTGTTTTTGAAGTGGCAGTATTCAGTCGGTTCATCTTTCCTGATCTCTTTTCCAGGCCCACCACCTCCTGGTATGCGTCCGCCCAGACCTTGACTCAACCCACCGGGCTGAGATCTCTTCTACACCCATCGTCTCACAAATCTGTTTTTCTGGGTTCTTGTATAGTTCAACGTTTGTATTTTTATTTTGCCTTTTTTAATAAAGTCTCATTGACAATTTGTTTTTAAATGACTGCCTCTGACTTGATATGCAGATGTAAGTTTGGTGTTTAGCTGAGGCCTGTGCTCAGTGTGGGTGATTGTTGTAAGACTATGGTCTTAATAAATGTCTCAGAGGGAGCTTCTTTGCCGCTTGCATTTTTCAAACCCCTGGATAAGTCTTGATTTGATGCATTTAATCCTACTTCTACACTGGTGTCTACATGAGAGAATGGTGGCTGGGTCATAGTTGTGAATAAGTGTTCCTGTTGATTTTGTATATGCTAATTTGTTGGTGGGTTATTGGGGATAAACTTTACTGCTAGCCATTCTAATTTCATTAGTTCATTTAAAAGCTGTACGTCTTTGGCTTTCCCAGTGAAATGATGCTAGTGAATAAGTGGTCTATTAGGCCAGGTTTTAATCACCTGTCCAGTGGCAGTAAATTGCAGATATGTTTATCTTCAGTTCCTACAGAACTGCTTTTATTTGCGGTCGGAGCACTCCTTCAGTTCCGGGGCCGTCATTCGTTTTTTTTTTGTTCCGCGTTAGTATACTGTTCAATGAGTGCGTTTACACCCCTATGCGACAGAGGGCGATATAACCCCAATAACGGACTTGATGTATGAGTTTTCGAGTAAACACGTGGCTAGAGATTTTCCGAAGATGCATGATGAGTTCAGTGGTCTCATGCGACAGCAATTGTAACACGTAGTTTATCCTTAAATATTTAGCTAGATTCTTGTGTGGATTAATCCGCTACTACTATTGAACTTGGGGAGGGTGGAACGGCCACTCACCTAGCCTTCGTTAAGTTTGCCCCCCAGCAAGGCACAAACCGTAGCATTGCGTTGGGTAGCTAGCCAGTGTTTTGTTGGAACTCCACAAACCGAAACATGTTCTCTGATTTGGACCTGGTCGGGACCATTCAAGATCATGATGATGTGCCAGAGGAGCCGGATTCCGAGTCAGACGACGAAGCTGTAAGTTTGGAACCAAGTTGTCAAACGGAGTCTTCTCTGTTAACACAGTGCACGTGTGTATTGCCTTTGAGCACTTTATCCTTTAACGAGTTCACAGCAGAAAGACGAATGTAACAATGCATTAAAGGTAAACTGGGACACACGTTTTGGTGAAATGGTTGGTGACGTGCAAATTACTGGTGTGTTTCTGGTGGAGTTTGAATGTTACGGCGTCAGTGTTAGTCATGTCCACGCTCTTGGCTAACAGGAACAGCCGATCGTCCTCAACAAGAAGAAGAAAGCATTAAAACAGGGTCATGGAGTTGGGGACTTCAGTGCTGACTTTGAGTTTGGAGAGCAGGATGGACTATACAGCGAGGACTGGGCAATGGCCGACGTGATGGTACAGCTGAAAAAGAGGGTACGTTTGCCCATTCAAGAATATGCAATTGGCTCGCTATAGTCAGCAAACATGTATGTGAATGGCTTTCAATTAAAGTTTTTGGTTACCTCGGTAGATAAAAGAATGTTTAACAAACTTTGAATTTGCCCTATGACCTCGTTAGTGATTTGTTTTGTTCATTCCAAGTAGCCAACAATTAAGCTGTAGAAATCTTTGGCTACAGAAGTTTTGTAGAATTGTTGCCAGTCAAGGCATTGAGCCAACACTAACTAAATGTAACTGTCAAATATGGCTGAGCAGAGACGTGCTGATGTAAATACAAGCACTTGAAATGTAATTAATACAACATTTTAAATCTCTTCGGGCTGTTGTGTTGCAGAAAGCCCCGACTACCTTGGATGAGAAGATCGAGAAAGTACGCAAGAAGCGCAAAACAGAGGTAAGATCAGTTCTGTAGTTTAAAAAACATTACGTTTACTGACATTAATTTGTGTCGCTTGATTATACATTTTGCCCATGAATCACCATTGCATTTAGTAATTCATTAGTTTGTATTAACACCTTACCATTGATTGTCTGTACAGGAGAAGTTTGGGACTAAAACAACAGAAAAACCTGCCATTCCTGTAAAGGAGGCAGAGGACTCGGAGGAAGAAGAAGAAGAAGAAGAAGAAGAAGAGGATGATGAGGAAGACGAGAAACCAGATGTCACTCAAGATGAAGCTGAGGCATCAGATGCCGAAGATGAGGTTGACGACGACGAAGAGGAGTTTACGTCAGGCGACGAGGAGGTTCTCACCAAAGCAGGTGGGTTGAGCTCAAAGGAGCTAGCTGACTTGTTGCGTGTCTGCTGTGGACGCTCGCTAACTTGTTAGACGGTGTTTCACTGACAGACACGGTGAGGGATAAAGGCCGGAAGAAGAAGAAGGCGGAAGAGGTGAGATGTGCGCAATTCACCCGCTTGTGTTCTTGGCATAGATGGACCCCAGTGGTTCCGTTTGTGTTGCTAGCTGCCTGTTCAGGAAGATGGCCGCTACCCGAGTTGTTGTTTAGCTGTATGCTATTTTATTAACTCATTACTTTCTTACGTCTAGCCCCCAGAGGCCTTTTTTGCCGATGCCTCAGCCTACGATGACAAGCTCATGTTTCCCGACATGAACCTCTCCAGGCCCATCCTGAAGGTGAGCCCCATTCGCTTGGGAATTTGTACAAAACGTAACTTGTTTTCACTCAAAGCAGAGCTGTGGGCATTGGCTGATTTTAACATTTAAAAAAAGCAATCATGAGTGGTGATTCATTGCCAGCTTTTCCGGGGTTTTACGCGGTGTCTGTTTCAGGCTGTCACTGTTATGGGCTTCAAGCAGCCCACACCCATCCAAAAGGCCTGTGTGCCCGTGGGGCTTCTGGGAAAAGACATCTGTGCCTGTGCGGCTACTGGCACTGGTAAGGGACATGCGGCACAAACACACCTGGTCCCCTCCTGGTGGGGACAATATATTCCCAACGTACTCATCGTGTTCAGGGGTCTGGCAAAGGGTGACCCCAATCCCCCCTTGCGCGGGGCCCCTGGAAGTGGTCAGTATGTTGTAACCAGGATCCAAACTCCTGGCTGCAGTAATTACTGACCTCACCACAAAAGTAACCTTTTCCCCTAAACCTTAATCTGGAACGTCGGGTAACACTAGGATGATGCCAGTTACAAAGACCCGCAGGCTTCAATGGTGTTGTGGGGGAAACGGTATGTGAACTCTGTCTTTCCTCTCCCCTGTCCGTCCCTCCAGGTAAGACTGCAGCGTTCATGCTTCCAGTGCTGGAGCGCCTGATTTACAAGCCCAAAGACACCCCGGTGACCCGTGTGCTGGTTCTGGTCCCGACCCGTGAGCTGGGCATCCAGGTGCACGCTGTTGCCCGGCAGCTGGCCCAGTTCACCAGCGTCACCACCTGCCTGGCCGTGGGTGAGCAAACGGCCGCTGGTTTAGAGCCTATGTCCTTCTCTGTTTTAATGAAGCTCGCCTTACTTTAGGGGCAATAGTACTGCCGGTGTTATACCACTCTGCCTTTGGACCACAATGCTCTGCTGTTCAGTGCAAGCAGCTGGGACCTGCCCCCTCCTCCCCTTCGTACTGTGCTACTATCTTCCTGCTGTGGGGTTTTCGTGGAATTTGTATCCCACCTTTCCATATGAGTGGACTGCTTTTCTGTCCTCAGTAAACGTGGGGAATTGTTGTAAAGGGTGTAACCGTTGAACGTGCTGTGTGTTGGCGGCTCTGAGCCGAATGTGGGGTACCGGGTCATGACCTCTATGGGCGCCTGAGCCGAATGTGGGGTACCGGGTCATGACCTCTATGGGCGCCTGAGCCGAATGTGGGGTACCGGGTCATGACCTCTATGGGCGCCTGAGCCGAATGTGGGGCACCGGGTCATGACCTCTCTGGGCGCCTGCAGGCGGTCTGGACCTGAAGTCCCAGGAGGCGGCGCTGCGGATGGGACCCGACGTCCTGATCGCCACGCCGGGACGACTGATCGACCACCTGCACAACACGCCCTCCTTTGAGCTCAGCCAGATCGAGGTCCTGATCCTGGATGAGGCTGATCGGTGAGGCTGCTTTAATGCTCATTCACGCTGCACCTATACATTTAATGCTCATCCACACTGGACCTACACATTCAATGCTCATCCAC
>JACXGK010004687.1:0-34849 GCA_016801125.1 Novumbra hubbsi
ATCTATATATTTACACTTTAAATATAATTTTTTTCTAAATAACAGAAGGCTCGTATACGGGAGCCCTTGCGACATCTGCTGAGAAAAGAGAATTGCAACCATGGAATGCAGGAATAAAAATGGCAGAATGTGCAATTTAACATTGAACAGGTATTTAAATAGCCTTAAATCAGCTCTTCTCAGTGTGATTTTGGCAATTTAAAAATACTGGGTGATAAAACACACATTTAGTAAAAGTCAAAAAAGCAGGGTCCTGGAATTTGATTGAGAGCAAAGATATAATTTTTTTTCCTCTTCACTAGGTAAAATTTGCCCGCTCTGGCGCTTCTAGTGTTAAGGCACCTGGGCTGTGCCCCAAGTCTATACAGCCTAGTCTAGGTCAGAATCATGACCAGATAGGCAGGACAGGGACAGTCCAGGGTGGGATGATAAGGAGGTCAGCAGAGTAGCAGCTGGAATCATCCGGTATCGTCTTAATCTACATCACAACCAGGAGGGCAAGGTCTTTTGAGCCTGGTACTCCAGATGTATCCTCCTGTTTTGAAATAGAACAGGAAACTAGGAAAAATTACAGGTCAACCCTTGTGTCTGAGACAGGGGGATCCAGTAAAATCAATCCATCAACATTGCCAAGCATCAGCCAGAGGGACATTGACATTGACAGCAACCACCCTGAATGAGGGTGAGTATTGCCAGCAGAGTTCACTTCAATTGCTCGGTGGCTCAAAGGAGAGACGACAGCAAGCCAGTCACTCTTCCCTGAAACGGCATCGGAGAGCGGACATCCCAATGGAGATGAAAGCCCACCTGGCAGGACAGCAGGGGTGGACAGTATAAAGCCTTTACGTTCACATTCATACCCCTGGGCCACACTACACTAGTCGTAACCATGCTAAAGAAAATTCATCTTTAGTAGACACTTGGAAGTTAGTAGACACTTGGAAGTTTGCACAGATTCTGCATTTCTAACCCTAATTGGCTGGTTATTCCAAGGTAGCGGAGCTCTATGTGAGAAAGCCCTTAGGTTACGTGTAGGTATGTATGGCTGCTTCATTTCAACGAAGTAAGTAAGAGCAAATCCATATATTGCTTTATAGGTCAACAATAAAACCTTAATCAGCCCTAGCCTTAACAGGCAGAAGCTATTTCTGAAGTTATGTGCTAAAATTGTTTTGTTCTAGTTAAAATTCAAGCAGCAATGTTCAACACTAATTGTAGTTAATTTATTGAGGGTTTATCAGGGTAATTCGAGATTAGAGCATTGCAGTAATCTCATCTAGATTATATTACTGCATAAGTGACAAAAGCATGGATATGTTTTTCTGCATCAGTTTTCGATAAAAGGTTTCAGATTTGAATGTTCCGAAGATAGAAAAAAGCAGCGCTTGAGATATATTTTATAGGTTCATCAAAAACAAGGTCAGTGTCGAGGGTAACGCTGAGGTTTCTCAGTTTTTTAGGATATGACCATACAACCGTCAAGGTTTATTGTGAGATCTGCAAACGGAGCTCTTTGTTTCTTGGGTCCTAAAATTAGCATTTCTGTCTTTTTTGTTTAAAAGCCAAAAATTATCTGTCATCCATTTCCTAGTATCTGAGACGCATGCTTCCAAAGTAGCTTCTTCATGCATCGAGATATACAACTGTGTGTCATCAGCATAACAGTGAAAATGTACATTGTGGTTCCTGATGACAGGCAGTATATATAGTATAGTGTATACATAGTGAGTAACAGTAATGGCCCCAAAACTGAGCCTTGAGGAACAACGAAACATACCTTTGATTTGTCAGAGGACATGCCATCTATACATACAAACTGATATATTTCAGAGAAATAAGATTTGAAACAGGCTAAAACATATCCGCGGATCCCAACATGGGTTTCCAATCTCTCCAAGAGAAGGGAGTGATCAATAGTTTCAAAAGATCAAGAAGCAAATTGATGCAAAACTTTTGTCTGGGGCCATTTTTAAGGTTATTTATCACCTTCACAAGTGCAGCCTCAGCTATGAATGGGTTTGAAACCAGACTGGAGCATTTCACAAATGTTATTTGTCTTCAGAAAAACCATTAGGTTGTTGGGAAACAAAATGTTCTACGGTATTTTTTTAAAGGAATTGTTCGATATTTGGCTGTAATTGTTGAATATATCTGGATCTCAATTAGAATTTTTTAGTAGAGGCAATATTTTTGCTACTTTCTGTGACTTGGGTACGCTTCCAGAGGACAGGAAGCAGTTTATTATGTTCAACATCGGCTGAACTAGCACAAAGAGTAGCTCCTAAAGTAATTTTAGAATTGGGTCTAGCTGACAATTTATGGGTTTAGAAATTGTTACTTATCTAGTAAACTTGTCACGCGATACAGGATTAAAAAAAAATCTATTGGCCCCATTAATACCAGGTCAGGGGTGTTCTGTGCATTCTCATTTAGTCTTGCATTGGGGATTAAAAAGGGTGTAAATATATTTTTTCTGGACGTAGCACACATTGCTCCATGATTTCACATTATATTTGTAACTTCTCAAACTACTGAGTATTTCGTATGATACATTCACTGCAGGACTGAATAGTTTTCCCTAAAAAAATATCCCCTGTACTTTATATTGGGGGGATGGAAAATATAGTGTGTGTTGGAGTTATAACACAATCCCTCTCCAAAGCTAATGAGCACAAGCAAAATAACAACAATAGTGACATCAAATAGGATTTTAAGTTAGATATGTCCTATGAATAACTCTCTGTTCTCCAACTTATAATATTATTTAACTCATGGAAAGTATTAATGAGATGATAATGTTTTGTTTATATTGGTCCCACAGTTTTTCACAGTGTACACAATACATACCACAGACGTTTACTTTGAAGGCAAAATCTGCAAATCAGTGTCACAGCCACAACATAAATGTGCGCATGCACAGACACAGCCAGCTAAATTTCTCTGACCTCACTCGTTAGATTGATACTCCAAATCTCAAGTGCATAGTGTTGTTGCTCAGCTCTGATGTTCTTGCAATGCTAAACCGCACTCAGCTTGGGGAAAATAATCTTATTGTATACAAATATACATTTTTTCTTTGGCAGCGCATTATGTTTTATTACAATAAATGGGAAACACTGACATTTCCGACAACATCTGCATTTCTGTGCATTTGAAACACTTAGTCAACTGCAACTTGAATTCTGTAATATCCTTCACGGCAGTATGTATAAATACATCCAGATTTACTGACTTGACCGCAGTTGGTCATTAATACAGTACATAATCTAATCATGACAGTGTTCTGACTTGGAGGACAATGATAATGACCATTCGTTGTGCAACGATATATGAAATAGTCTGCAAGAAGAACAGAAATGTATGTTTTTGAAAAGATATCTACAACTCAAAAAGGAACAAGGATTTATTCAATATTCAAACAGGACATAAAAAACATACACATTTCATGTAAAAGTCGGAAGATGTTAGACTACAGTAAGCAATCTCACAGAGTAAAAGAAATATAAATAATCCTTTCATTGTTTATTAATTATTTACTGCTACGTAAAACTGCACGTGTAAATGCATACCTGTCGATCATTAAAAAATATTTTAAAGTGCCCTGATGCGTTTTTGTAGCAAAGTTAGTCTAAAAAGGAATGGACTCAATACCTTTTTAGCTACGCTACATAGGCTACCATCATTATAATACCATTGCTTATTTTCTTGTAACTTCATCTGTGTTCTACAACAAAAATTGTAATTAATTACATTTGATTCACTCGATTGTAGTAATGTACCTTGATTTTTCTTGGGGTTCAGGATGTCGGGTTAGGGTTTTCCTATTTTGTTGTTTGGGTTCAGGATGTCGGGTTAGGGTTTTCCTATTTTGTTGTTTGGGTTCAGGATGTCGGGTTGGGGTTTTTCCTATTTTGTTGTTTGGGTTCAGGATCTCTGGTTGGGGTTTTCCTATTTCTTGGGGTACAGGATGTCAGGTTGGGGTTTTCCTATTTTGTTGTCTGGGTTCAGAATGTCGGGTTGGGGTTTTCCTATTTTGTTGTCTGGGTTCAGGAGGTCGGGTTGGGGTATTTCCTATTTTGTTGTTTGGTTTCAGGATGTCGGGTTGGAGGAATTTTTTTGTTTGGGTTCAGGATGTCGGGTTAGGGTTTTCCTATTTTGTTGTCTGTGTTCATGATGGGGAGGGTCAGTAACTTGATGAGGTCAAGTAAAGAATACAGTTTTGATGTATATTTGCTTGGGCTGTGTTTGTATTGTGAAGATGGCTGCTATATAATAGGTTGGTATGTACCATTGGTATTGTATTTACAGTTATTATTTTGTTTTAACTCTCTTTGACATATGGGCAATTGTTTGCAGCATTTGAAAAACACTACAACTTTGTAAAAATGCGATATAAATAACACAGGACACTAATTAACAGAAGAAAACAACAAAACAAATCCAGACATTATTAATATTAGCCAATGAGATGCAAGTATTGTTACTGTTCTGCTCCTGCCACAGTCTCTTTGTGGGTTCTTTGGTAAGTGGGTAGGAGTTGTTTCATAAGCCTCACACATCATCCAATCCACTGATGTGGATTTTGGAGTGTTATTTCCCTGGTTCAATTCCCCACTCTTCAGCACCCAGTATGAGGTGTCTTTGAAAAAGTATGTATCTCCTGAGGGGATAAGAGAAGCAAGTAATTATTCAAATAGTACGGCTTTAAAATAGATAATATGAAAAATTATCTGTTCTTGCATGTGCATTTAATAAAGCCAAAGACATTTGTTTTGTCAATTGCTCTGTTAACCACAGGATTTAGCAAACAATGATGTGCTTTCATTGATTGTCATAGAGGGCTTCCAACTTTACTGACAGATCTCTCACATTAACCCTGTTGATGATTAGCCATGATTAGGTTCTCCCAATAACCTGGTGCAAGTAATGTTTAGCTTCTTCCAATAACCTTGTTGCAGTCGTCAGATGGTCCCAGGTTCATATCGGAAAAACCTCTGTACAGCTGTGGCCAAAAATATTTTTGAGAATGACAAGTATTGTTTTACACAATGTTTGCTGCAGCACTGAATCTTTTTGGCAGATGTTAATATGGTATACTGCAGTATAATTATAAGCATTTTATAAGTGTCAAAGTTTATTATTGAACAATTAAATTAAAATTTGCATTGATTACTTTTCTTCAAGAAATCTGCAATTCACCATGGCATGCTGTCATTTAACTTCTGGGCCACATCCTGACTGATGGCAGCCCATTCTCGCATAACCATTCTTTATTTATGGCTGTGTTCTTTAGAAAATTGAGTGAGCCCACTTTCACAGCTGAGAAGCAACCCTACACATGAATGGTCTCAGGATGCTTTATTGTTGGCATGACACAGGACTGATGCTAGCACTCAACTTCTCTTCTTCGGACAAAGTTTTTCTGGATGCCTCAAACAATCGTAAAAGGGATTCATCAGAGAAAATGACTCTAACCCAGTCCTCAACAGTCCAATCCCTGTACCATTTGCAGAAAATCAGTCTGTCCCTGTTTTTCCTAAAGAGAAGTGGCATCTTTGCTGCCCTTCTTGACAACAAGCCATCCTCCAAAAGTCTTCGCCTCCTTGTGCATGCAGATGCACTCACACCTGCCTGCTGCCATTCCTGTGCAAGCTTTGCACTGCTGGTGCCCCGATCCTACAGCAGAATCAACTTTAGGGGACCGTCCTGGCGCTTGCTGGACTTTTTTGGGCTCCCTGAAGCCTTGTTCACAACAATTTAACCTTTCTCCTTGAAATTCTTGATGATCCGATAAATGGTAGATCTTGGTGCAATCTTACTAGCAGCAATATCCTTGCCTGTGATGCCCTTTTTGTGCAAAGCAATGATGACTGCATGTGTTTCCTTGCAGGTCTAGACTTGAATCTTTCAGTGTGGGACTGAACCCACAATTATAAATGTGTTAACAAATGCCACCTCCCTTACCGTATCTCAAGCTGATGATGTCGTCTGGGTTAGAGGGCACCCCAGACCAGAGGGAGGCCATTTTTGGGTAACCACTTTCCTGTTTCCTCGGCTGACCCATTTCGTTGAATCTCCAGAATTTCCCTTCGCTGAACACGTATGTTTGCCCATTGTGCCCCCATACAAACGCTGCTTCAACCCTCTTCACTACTTGACCCTCCAGGGTGTGCAGGTTCCATTCTCCAAGTGGGCGTGGGTAATCAGGCAAAGGGTTTGTGCCACTGAACACCCAGTATTGGTCTCCTGCACCGAGTAGGTTGAAAGCAGAACAGCTTCAGATATATAATTAATCAAATATAAACCAAAACAGAAGGCAGTCATTTGGGCATTCAAGTAATACTCGGACAAGCACCTAGCAATAAATGATTTACAATTCAGAATATTGTATACACTGCTCAAAAACCTTACAGGAACACAGGTCTCGATGAATGAAAAATATTAAATAAAATAAAGATGAAAATCTTTAATGAACATGTTGTAATTTGTTGAGAACAAGATGACGTAACAGAGGTCAATAGAAACTAAAATCACCAACCGATTGAGGGCTGGATTCAAAAAAGAAAAGAAAAAATTCTAACAATTGAAATCACAAGCTTTTCCAACTTGAGTGGCAACAATGTGAGTCAGTAGTGTGTATGGCCCCACAAGCCTGTATGCACTCCCAACAACATCTGGGCATGCTCCTGAGGTGATAGAAGATTATGTCTTCTGGGATCTCCTCCCAAACCTGGATCAAACATCAGTGAGCTCCTGGACAGTCTGTGTCACTACTTCGTGGCATTGGCTGTACAGATCTGTTCTGGGAAACATGAAGGCCAGTCAAGGGTATCAATTCCATCATCATCCAGGAATTTCTTACACACTCTGGCCACATAAGGGTGGGCATTGTCCTGCACCAGGAGGAACCCATGGCCCACTGCAACACCGTAAGGTCCAACGATGGGTCTGAGGATACCAGTCCTGCTGCTGGGATTATGGCCATCTACAACCCTGACTAACTCCTCTCGGCTCCTGGTATCTCCTCTATGCTCTTGAGACTGTGCTCGGAAATACTATTGCATGGATGTGCCATTCTGGAGATGCTGGGGTACCTGAATGGGCTGCAGAAACCTCTTCATGCTTCCAATGGTGACAGGGACACTAGCAAAATGCCAAACTAGAGAAGAATCAGCGTGGAAGGTAAGGAGAGAGCAATTGTCTGTGGCCACCATCTGCAAAATCATTCCCTTTTTGGGGGTTGCTTTGGTCTTGCCTCTCCAGTGCGTCTGCTGTCACATTCATTTACACCAAAACAGGTGATATTAATCACGTATGGTTCCTAACTAGACGGATTGATATCCCTGAAGTTTAAATGCCATTATACTGTGATGAGGCCTTGGTGAATCCAACGGTCTATGTACTGGGTTTCAAATCCAGGCCACTGAACTTCCTGCAAAAACTTCATTTTTTTCACCACTGTCTCTATTAAAATGTAGCATGAAATGCCTGAAAATGTCTGACCAATAAATGTCTGACCAATATTCCTCACCAATAAAAAAGACAATGTGCCCATCGGTCCTTTCATAGACTGCGTCAATGTGGTCTAGATCTCGAGGGAGGCCTACCCAGAAGTAATGTATTAGAGCCGGGGTGAAGGACAGCAGAGAACGTCCCTGTCGAACTCGCCAATAGAAAGCACCTAAGAAAGGGACGAGAGAGGATGAAGGAATATGCAGAGTTTAGGAGTGTGCATGTTTTAGTTGTACTCACTACATGCACTCACTACATGTTTCACACTGACTCCTAGTCAGTGTGAGAACTCAGTATATTTGTAAAATATTGTTTATATCATTTCCCAACAGCAGTCTTCCATTACTAGGCGTAGTGACACTCCGTAGCCTTTACAACTTTCTAGAGTTGGCTACAACAAAATAACTTATTTGCTTACCCTTAAAGAAGAATACTTCTCCTCTGATATTGGCTACAGCATCAAATTTCCCCACACAGCGATCTGGCAGATCAGGATCTGGGCTGTGTAAAGGCCAATAAGGGAGAAGCCACTGATTCTTAAGCATATAAGTACTAAGTATTTTAATTAGAACAGTAGTAGTAGTAGGACTGGTAGTAATGTTTTTTGCCTGGTTCTAAACCCACCGTGGTGTTGATCTTGGAGGTCTTGGAGGAAATGTACAGGGCAGACGAGGAAGATCAGGACTGGTTGTTGTGAAAGTAGGATAAGATGCAGAGTTTCCTCCTGTGAAAAAACATTTTAATATTTGTTGAACATTTGCCTTCCATGTGTATTCTGCTTTTGAACCACATAAGAGTCTAGGCTTGATTTGTTGGTGTTTACCGTAAATGGCCTGAATTGCCTGCCTGTCATCCATAGGTAGGGTATATTTATACATGTTTCCCACCGTCCCCTGGTAGTATGGACTCATGATGGAGGGATTGGAAGAGGAGTGTGAGAGTCCCAAGGCATGACCAAACTCATGCACCGCCACCGTGAAGAGATCTGTGGTGCCACTGTTATCTGACAGAGGGAGAGAAACAGACCTACAATAGATTTGTGTGAATTCAGTTTACAAGTTCAATTTGATTAGCTTGCGCTAGGGAATAAAAACACAGGGATTGATAAGAAAATTGTGACACAGGTGTTGGGGAAGGTAAAGATGGATGGAAGAATGAAGTAGTTAGAAAAATGGCGAGAGCTTTGGCAAGACGGAGAGAGTAAGGGAGGGAGGAAATTACAGATTAATATGAGAGTAAGCAGTCAAAATGTTATGATGCATTCACAGTACACAGTGGTACATGTACTACTGTAATTCCCCATGTATAAATTGCACCATTATAGCTTTGCGTGTATACAAACTTGAGTATTAACCACGGTCATCTATAAACGGCACTTGCCTGGAGAATACTTTTAAACTGTCAAAGGGCGCTACCAACATCAATTTGTAAAGAGTTAAATATTTTTTGAAAGCCCTGTTACGACAATTGTATCAGATTTGTTTTAAGTTTTTGAGATCTGTGAAAACATTTGCTGGTGGAAAGGTTTAAAAATGGGAACTTGTTTATTGGCCACACCCATGCAACACTGTGGTTGGAAATAATGGTGTATTAGCCACGGTTTATAAATGGGAAATTATGTTACAATACTTTTGTGGACTATACATTTTCTAAATGTCTGGCAAATGAGGAAAAGGGGAAACCTAGTGCTGGACATCATTTAGAAAAGGGCTATGTTCAGTGGTTAATGTTATATTGCTGTTCAGGGTTGGATTTATTATTAGGCAATAACCTATCTGGAGATATAAATAGAAATGGAACGGGCGCGCTATTCAACGCTAAATTGCGGCTGAGTAGTAAGGGTTAGGTTTAGATAATATTCTAGCATGTAGTACGCTCATGGTTAGCCTCTCGTCCACACCTCTATTATTGTCACTCCACAGCTCCTCGTCGTCAACGTGGGTGTCCCCAGCCATGTCCCCCGTTCCTGGGAAGAATGCATGAGCCAGGGTGCCTCCTTTGCCGTCAAAGGGGTACCCGTCCTCGTGGTAGGATTTAGGGAAGGAAATTTTAATATCCCCCTCATTATTCGGCTGGTCTCTGGAGGAAAGGAGTTGGTGGAAGTTGAGGGGGGTGATGCTGCTCCACACCTGAAGGGCGTGGTGGAGGATGTTGTCCACCAGCTCAGGACGGAGGGAGGGAGACCGTGAGGGGGACGGATAGCTGTGTACACTGGGAAGGGTAGGAATAGAGGGGATAGAGTTACTGGACACACTGCAGAACTCTCTGTGTGTTCATTTCCTGGTGCCACCAGGGCTGTTGTGAACTCTTGTGTTCAGTGTAAATTGGTAGTAGTTTATCTAATAGTCTATTCACTCGGAGCAGCTAGGCGTTCCACCATTACAACCAACAAGAATTAATGGACATTGAAAAACACTGCAATGTTTTCGACCGGCTTTGCCTTCCATTGGAAATTGTTAGATCCCCCCCATGCGTCTGAAATCCACCACCCGACCAGAAGTGGTTGAAGGCAGCGAAGAGACCGTAAACAAAGCAAGGTGAGCGGGGCGGTCTACAAGCTAGTCTAATCCCACGCAACCCACTCTGACCCTCTCTCCCTAGCCTTTTCCCAGCTAATGTTTGGTTCCTGGTGAACAAACTTGACAAAATACTACTAAGATCTCGCAGAGAAGGGTTAAGGACTGCAACTTCATAATTTGTAAGGAAACGTAGCCTACCAATAACACACTGAATAATGCTATCAGCCTTGAGGGCCTTCATGCCTTTCATGTTGATCGAACGGCAGTCGACTCAGGAAAGACCAAAGTAGAGGTTCTATTCAACTACATGAATAAGTTGTGGTGTACCAACACTAACCTCATTGGGAGTCACGCTCAACCATTGTCCATTGTTGTTACCGCAGCCTACATTCCACCTAATGCTAAGCATCTTCTATGCCCGCTTCGACAGGGACAACCAAGACACAGCCATGAAGTTTAAGCTCACCCCAAATCTCATCCTGGTTGTGGTCAACCTGTCACTGTCCCAAGCGGTTGTCCCCACGGGCTTCATGATCACAGTCATTGTGCCAGTGCCAAAGCAGTCGACAGCCTCAAGCCTAAATCACTTTCGACCTGTTGCACTCACCCCCATGATCATGAAGTGCTTCGAAACACTGGTCTTGGCAAAAGTTAAGTCCTGCCTCCATCCAACTCTGGACCCACATCAGTTTGCCTATTGCCCTAACAGGTCTACCGAGGACGCCATCTCTACAACTCTCAGTCTGCTCTGACCCTCCTGGACATAACCAACACATGTGTGAGGATGCTGTTCCTTGACTTCAGCTCAGCATTTAACACCTCTAGGCGGGTTACCAAACTATGTGACCTTGGGATCAGCCCTTTTCTTTGCAACTGGACTCTGGACATTCTTACCAACAGACCCCAGTCTGGCTTGGTGCGCAGATGACCACCTAGCCCTCAACACCAAAAAGACCAAAGATCTGATTGTGGATTACATGAATGAAGTCTATGTAATTACAGCTTACTGGAAGTCCCTGCACCGGGTGATGTAAACCCGCCAGCGTATCATTGGTGTCCAGCTCCCCGCCATCAAAGACCTCCAGCACAAGTGCTGTCTGCGGTGAGCGTGTGGCATTATCAGGGACAGTCACAAACTGTTTGCCCCCATGCCATCAGGCAAGTGGTACAGGCCTCATCATTCCTGACCCAGCAGGCTTAGGAACAGTTTCTTCCCAGCAACTATTCCCAGCTGAACAAGTCTTACCTCCTCCACTACCTCCTGCTCTACACATTGCTACATTATTCATTATTTGCCATTTTCACAATGCATACTGTTTGTACTTCCTATTGCATATTTACTCTTTGACACCTCATTTGCCACTTGCATTAATGCATTCTATTTGTACTGCCTTTTGCATACTTGCACTTTGTTACATTGTTAAATTGCACATTACTTACCTATGCCAATTGCACATCCATACATTGTGCTTCATTGCATTGTGCAGGCTCATGAATTGGAGGATTATGTACAATAACACACTGCCCTGCATAAAAAAAAAATTGCACTTCTGGGTGGATGCAAACTGCGTTTCCTTGCACTGAACTGTACTTCAAGCACAATAACGTTGATTGTAATCTAATGCTCTGATGAGAGGATGTGGGTCGCTGACAGCACCATTCTTGTTATCTGAGGGTAGCCCACTTTTTCCATGCATTATGTGAACGAAGCAAATTAGTAGCACAAAAAGCAAACAGTTCAAAGGTAAAATAGTCTTTCAGAATCTTGTCCGGGGGTGGTGAGGCAACCAAACGGGGGCACTAGCAGCATGTTACATGCTGTCATTTCCGTTGATGACGGCCTGCTATATCAATGAAATAGTACATTTAAATGTCTTTATTAAAGGTTGATTTAATTATTTTTTTGGTTGCAGATCAGGTTGTTGTTGGTACTTTCAAAATTATTATTATTTCAACAACCTTGTTTTTTATGCCTGCACAAGCGTACCCAAACACTCAAGAATTAACACCTAGAATTGTGCAAAACCGCACAAGATAGTTTTGTTAAGGTTCCACCATGACCTGGCTCTATTTCGGGCCCTACAACCCCATCTGGTGGCCTATGGGCACAGTGCTCATCACGTCACACAAACACCCCAGTCATCAAGCACCTGGTCAACTGCTCACACCTGTCCCTCATCAATTGATCACGATCCCTATTTCAGTTCCTATTCCCCATTGCCCAGTGTCAGTTCAAACAAAGTACTATGCAAGTCTACACTGCTAAGTATTTAGTGCTTGACTCCTGCGTTACATCGCAGCTTATGGCCTTCCAGCCTTTTTCCAACACACACATATATACATATATACATATATATATATACATATATACATATATATATATACATATATACATATATATATATACATATATACATATATATATATATACATATATATATATATATATATACTATGCGCACTTACACTGCTGAACAATCTGCCCTGCTCGTTTACTTGAGTATTCAACATTACACAGCTCGTTTGCCTCCGAGCTTAGAGACACCGGCTCACCCTACAGTATGTGTGTCTAGAGCGTTTGGATCCCGACCATCGCTCTGTTCACCCGGAATCCTTACAAGTTTGATTGTACTGACATGACACAACAGTCTGGCACTTTCGTCCAAAGCCCACACCCATGGAAGGCCAGACAAGTTCTGCATAGTTCTGCATGGGCTCTTACTCCGTTTCCCCTTACTCTTGACTCTCTACTCAACTTCTTCCCAGTCCTGGCGAGCATGATTTTCTAAATGCTCCGAAGGCACCGTACACTGTCAGTAAGTGTGCAAGTAGGTGCTTGAAAGGTCGTTTTTGTTGTGTGTCCATTTAAAAAGCTGCATTGATTGAAATGTATACACAAAGGTTGTACTATGGTGTGACATAGAAAACTTACAGACATAACTTTCAAATGGGAATAAATGATAAAAATGAATATAGGTACATTTCCATGGCAATGTTTTTCTAGAATGAATCTCTTTGGGTCCAAATGCATGCACACACATAGTTTGCAAAAGTTTTAGGAGCAAAATTTACTCTCAGAGTATGGATTAAGTTTGATCTGGATTGTAAAGCTAACTAAAGATAAAACTACAAAGTTCTGTTGTAGCACACTATATATTGACCCACTCTCGTTTTCCCTGATGAAGGTGTTATAAAAAAAGGAAAACTATGCTAATTTATATTTGAAATCTGGTACCTACTGTCATCCAAAAAACTTGTATAAATTTGAGCTGCAGCAAAATACCTCCAGGTGATATTATTCTTCTCCCATCGTAGCCCAGTCAGCGCATATCTCTTTCTCCTTTTCCTCCTCTTCCTCAGTAGGTCTTCCGTTCCAACAATGTCAGGCAGGGAACAGCGAGGGGTACTCATCAGAATAAGAGTGGCATCGTCTAAATCAGAGGGAAAGAGAAACAAAGTGAGAGAGAGTGAAAGAGAGCGAGAGATTGTAGGGAGACAGTGAGAGATCATAGAGAGAGTGAGAGATAGTGAGAGATCGTAGAGAGATAGCATAAGGGGAGAGGACGACAAAAGGTTAGGGTGTGCGATTTGGAGAAATACAGATTTATCTTATACAAGCCAAGTACCGTATGTCTCTCTTTTTAACTTTTCTTAAAAAAATACATTAAGCATTGTTTTACCTCAAACATGGATAACAACAAATATTTCTAGATCGAAACATCAGTAAACTAAGAGAAACATCATAAGCAAAGCAATTTACCCAGTATTCCTGTCTCCTTTAGTCCACCAAACCTTTGCACCTGGCGGAGGGCTTTCTGGATTCCCTCCCTGGTTTGAAGTCTCTCTGTGCGGGGATCTATAGGGGGCAGGTACCCATATCGACTCAGCCAGTCCTTCAAATAGAAAAATAAATTGGAATCATTATATTTTAACAAGAAAGAACACTTGATCTTGTTTTATTTTTTATTTTTACTAATAATAGATCAAATTTATCAGAAATACAGTGTAGACATTGGTAAGTTTGCAAATGACTAAGGCCCATTAACAACAACCATCCATCCTGTGTTTCAATTGCACGTTGTGTTTGTTATTCCAAATGCATCATTTTAAGGTGTTTAAAGTTTCGTTTTTTTATCTGGTTAAGATATTAATAAAACATTTCTAATTCAATCAAATCCAAACCTCCAACTGGACTGTGAAGATACATTATATGTTAATAAAAAGTGTATGTATTATGAAAGAAAGTAGATTAATTAACATTCACAGTAATAAGGGTTTTGACATTTAAAAAGGGTTACAATCTTGAAGTTAGGAACTTTGACAACTGCAAACATCGGCACATTAACCTTCTGAAATTAGCATGTGTTAAAACTTGATTGAACTAAATCTAGTTTGCAAGCATATGTTTTTGGGCTAAAATGAATTGTATCTGGAGCACATAACCCAATCAGAGACAATTAAGCAAAATATTGAACATTTTGGACAATCGCACACATTTGCCCGAGACATCCTTGGCTGTGAGGCTTTTTTTCATGTCACACCAATGGAAACTACTGTCACCCCACTCAACCACATTTACCTTGCTTGGAGAATAACACATTTTTCATGTTGACATTTACATTTCACATTTTCATTATTGTATTTATTTTCAAAATAATGGAAAATGAATGCTAAAACACAACATGCCTGCATGCACACACAAAACAACTGATGCGCGATGACATTTTGAGAGAACATGGACATGCATGGAGACGCTAAATCCTTTAAAAGAAAGAAGAAACCAAAGAAGAACGACAAACTCTTGTTAAAAGAGTGAATATAAAGTGAACAGAATAGACAGTAAACAGAAAAGATAGTTATCAGAATGGATGAAAACCAAGACTAGATGATACCACATATCAACCCAAGAAATCCATGGAGGAATTTAAATTATGAACAGGTTAATTACATAATGCTCATTAACCCAGGAATATTAGTAAGCAGAAATCAGCCACCAAGGTGTAAAACCACTAATCTGGCAGGAGCATTGTACTTACAAAGTCAGGTTAGTGGGTTTAACGGTCACGAAAGTCATGAAAACTTGTAATCTTAATCTTTTGGGTAACCCTTTATTTTCAGGGTCCCAAAGTGTGCCTGTAGATGCTGGAAAGACTATACACTGACCGTAACATTTGTAACATTTTAACTATCAACTAACCATGGCCCTTATCTATATATTAATTGAATTACCATCAATTAAGCAAATATTCCTTTTTTATTCTCCTTTATTTTCTTTTTTCAATTTTTGAAAAGTCTTTCAATTTTTAAATGTTAATGCATAAATAGTATATTATGCTGCCTCAATGCAAAAGGTTTACCATTGACATTTTAGTATTTAAACAGATGCTCTTTTTCAGAACAACTACAGTTATTGGAATCATCTTACATGACAGAACTATGTATAAAAGTAAAATATTCCAGCTAAACTTTGGATGTAGGAAAGAAAAGTATAGTGAAAGAAACTAATTAAATGCACACCTAAAATAAATACCTTAATTAATAAACATAGATAACCACCTATAAGGATGCATTCAATATGCCAAAATAAAAATCAGACAAGTTGATTTTATCTTGTTTTGAAAAAGAACTCTTAGAAAAATGTAAAGATATTTCTGTAAAATAAAATTTTTCTACTGACTTTTTTAGAAAGGAAAGAAAAAGGTTCAGCAGTGTTTTAATTTCTTCCAGATCTGTAAACACATGAATCCATGAACACACTACTTGAGTAATCAGATACACTGTGTCAGTTTTAAATACTATAAACATATTGATATTTGTGGGTAAACATAAGTCAGCCCACATTAATTAATTTAAGTTTAAAACACATGCCTGAGACATCCCCTGAGACTGGGCAGGGCCTGGGCATGGATGGACACTGTATGGATCAATAGGACGTACTAATGGTCAGTCAACCCTCCCCCTTATATTTTGTTCATGCTCTCGCCCGCTCCATTCTGGTAAACACTCCCACACTTTCCTCTCACACTGCAGAGCAAATCTTAAGATAGACATACTCACACTTTGCCGTACACATTTTAGAAACAAAAACCCAAAGGTTCACACCTCAGAACATAATATGTAGCAACAGGATGATTTCATTGGCATACTCGTGTGACCGCCAACTAGCTTGTGAGTATCTAGACTGAAATGTTTTTATACACACCAGCTACCCTCATGAATTCACCAGAACACACATCACAGACATTCTGAATGCACCGCCAAATATCTTTTGCTTTTAAATCAGAAAGATTTTTATCTTTGTGTGTCACTCCCGCAAGAAGAGATGAAAGAGAGAGAGTATGAATCAATAGGGGGTCTGTGAATGTAGAAGAATGGAGGGGAAATAGGGAACGAAGGAAGTGAGGAGGGGGTTTGATGTTTCAGGTCTGTAAGTCATGTTAGCAGGTTATAAAACAATAACACACTCCTTTGTCCTGCTGAGCAGTGTATATAAAAATAGATGACAGAGAGGAAGTTTAGGCAGAGGAAGACAGCTGGGGATTTACAGAGACCACAATTTGCATGGTCAGAAACAGAGTTATGAGAAATGAAAACGAACAACTTGGCTTATCCAGAAAGGCATGGGTAAGTGTAACACATGCCAGACATCTTTCAGTAAAAACGTATAAATAAATCAGATGAATACAATGTCATTGATGTTTAACCTTAAATGGCAAAATACTCGCATACAGTATCAAGCCAATTGAAGACATCATTTCGTTCATACTAGTGCTTTTTATTTATTAACACATGATGAATCTATTACATATTTTTAGAATAAGGCTGTAATGTAACAAAATGTAAAGAAATGAAGGGGTCTAAATACCTTCTAAACACACTGAAAGTTGCTGTTTAGACTTTTATTACTCAGAATGGTCATTTTAACAAGAGTATACTTGGATAATTCCTTATTCTGGAACAAGATACCAGTTATGGATTTAACTATAGATTGGATGTTATTTTGTACCCTTTAAAAAAAATTGTATCTGTGGAAGGCTCTTTGGTTGCAATTTCCCTTAAGATTAACAGCCTGACCAATGATCCAACACTGATGTTTTTATCAAGAAAAACTTACATTTGACTTTAAGAGTAATTATTAAGGAATCATAGTTTTAGATTTTTCTTAAACATTTCTTAAAACAAAAACAGTATCACCATACAATAACATATTTTTGTGTTTTGGTGTTTAAAACAAATTAAATTATAAATGTGTAATCCAATTACATGAGATATTGGGTCATGGAAATTTCCCTGTACATATTTCTGTGTGACTGATAATGCAAATGGAAACTTTAAAGGTGTGAGAATCTTGTACAACTTCCGGCACACAATTAGAGTGACCACTTGAAGGTAGACAGGAGGCTTTAGTGTGAAGTGTGTGGGCAGAGCTGCAAAGAAGTAGCGACATCTTAGACTGGCAAATCGAAATAAAGCATTATAATAAGCGAAAGAACACTGGACAAAGAAGAACTCTGCCTAGAAAGAAGTCTCCTTACTGTTGACATTAAGACAGGTGTTTTGTGGGTGCTATTTAATGAAGCTGCCATTTTCATTACCTGGCGCCTAGTTTGAGGTGTCTCAAATATACACTAACGTACTTTTGCTACTTCCTGTAAAACACAGTTAATGTGGCAAATTACACATGTGCGTAGAACTGTAATGTAGCTGAATGATTATTATTGACACATTTATAATAACGTGCCGTAGCTCTGCCCACAACCTCATTTTTTATGTTGATTTGTTGCATTTAAACGGGTGCTGATATATTGTTTTGTTCAACAATGTTTATCTTTTTTATAATTTAAACTAAAAGGACAATGTCAATGTCCCAATGTAAGTATTTAAAGAAAGCCTGAAAACGTGTTTATGGTGAGACTTTCTTTACATTTTCTTTGGGAAAGTCTTATGATTACCAATGACAAAGTACACATTGCATAGCAGTGTTGTATGTCACGCAGAAAAGGTCCATCTGGTGAAGAAATGGAAATAAAAAGCACTAGTATGAACGAAATGATGTCTTCAATTGGCTTGATACTGTATGCGAGTATTTTGCCATTTAAGGTTAAACATCAATGACATTGTATTCATCTGATTTATTTATACGTTTTTACTGAAAGATGTCTGGCATGTGTTACACTTACCCATGCCTTTCTGGATAAGCCAAGTTGTTCGTTTTCATTTCTCATAACTCTGTTTCTGACCATGCAAATTGTGGTCTCTGTAAATCCCCAGCTGTCTTCCTCTGCCTAAACTTCCTCTCTGTCATCTATTTTTATATACACTGCTCAGCAGGACAAAGGAGTGTGTTATTGTTTTATAACCTGCTAACATGACTTACAGACCTGAAACATCAAACCCCCTCCTCACTTCCTTCGTTCCCTATTTCCCCTCCATTCTTCTACATTCACAGACCCCCTATTGATTCATACTCTCTCTCTTTCATCTCTTCTTGCGGGAGTGACACACAAAGATAAAAATCTTTCTGATTTAAAAGCAAAAGATATTTGGCGGTGCATTCAGAATGTCTGTGATGTGTGTTCTGGTGAATTCATGAGGGTAGCTGGTGTGTATAAAAACATTTCAGTCTAGATACTCACAAGCTAGTTGGCGGTCACACGAGTATGCCAATGAAATCATCCTGTTGCTACATATTATGTTCTGAGGTGTGAACCTTTGGGTTTTTGTTTCTAAAATGTGTACGGCAAAGTGTGAGTATGTCTATCTTAAGATTTGCTCTGCAGTGTGAGAGGAAAGTGTGGGAGTGTTTACCAGAATGGAGCGGGCGAGAGCATGAACAAAATATAAGGGGGAGGGTTGACTGACCATTAGTACGTCCTATTGATCCATACAGTGTCCATCCATGCCCAGGCCCTGCCCAGTCTCAGGGGATGTCTCAGGCATGTGTTTTAAACTTAAATTAATTAATGTGGGCTGACTTATGTTTACCCACAAATATCAATATGTTTATAGTATTTAAAACTGACACAGTGTATCTGATTACTCAAGTAGTGTGTTCATGGATTCATGTGTTTACAGATCTGGAAGAAATTAAAACACTGCTGAACCTTTTTCTTTCCTTTCTAAAAAAGTCAGTAGAAAAATTTTATTTTACAGAAATATCTTTACATTTTTCTAAGAGTTCTTTTTCAAAACAAGATAAAATCAACTTGTCTGATTTTTATTTTGGCATATTGAATGCATCCTTATAGGTGGTTATCTATGTTTATTAATTAAGGTATTTATTTTAGGTGTGCATTTAATTAGTTTCTTTCACTATACTTTTCTTTCCTACATCCAAAGTTTAGCTGGAATATTTTACTTTTATACATAGTTCTGTCATGTAAGATGATTCCAATAACTGTAGTTGTTCTGAAAAAGAGCATCTGTTTAAATACTAAAATGTCAATGGTAAACCTTTTGCATTGAGGCAGCATAATATACTATTTATGCATTAACATTTAAAAATTGAAAGACTTTTCAAAAATTGAAAAAAGAAAATAAAGGAGAATAAAAAAGGAATATTTGCTTAATTGATGGTAATTCAATTAATATATAGATAAGGGCCATGGTTAGTTGATAGTTAAAATGTTACAAATGTTACGGTCAGTGTATAGTCTTTCCAGCATCTACAGGCACACTTTGGGACCCTGAAAATAAAGGGTTACCCAAAAGATTAAGATTACAAGTTTTCATGACTTTCGTGACCGTTAAACCCACTAACCTGACTTTGTAAGTACAATGCTCCTGCCAGATTAGTGGTTTTACACCTTGGTGGCTGATTTCTGCTTACTAATATTCCTGGGTTAATGAGCATTATGTAATTAACCTGTTCATAATTTAAATTCCTCCATGGATTTCTTGGGTTGATATGTGGTATCATCTAGTCTTGGTTTTCATCCATTCTGATAACTATCTTTTCTGTTTACTGTCTATTCTGTTCACTTTATATTCACTCTTTTAACAAGAGTTTGTCGTTCTTCTTTGGTTTCTTCTTTCTTTTAAAGGATTTAGCGTCTCCATGCATGTCCATGTTCTCTCAAAATGTCATCGCGCATCAGTTGTTTTGTGTGTGCATGCAGGCATGTTGTGTTTTAGCATTCATTTTCCATTATTTTGAAAATAAATACAATAATGAAAATGTGAAATGTAAATGTCAACATGAAAAATGTGTTATTCTCCAAGCAAGGTAAATGTGGTTGAGTGGGGTGACAGTAGTTTCCATTGGTGTGACATGAAAAAAAGCCTCACAGCCAAGGATGTCTCGGGCAAATGTGTGCGATTGTCCAAAATGTTCAATATTTTGCTTAATTGTCTCTGATTGGGTTATGTGCTCCAGATACAATTCATTTTAGCCCAAAAACATATGCTTGCAAACTAGATTTAGTTCAATCAAGTTTTAACACATGCTAATTTCAGAAGGTTAATGTGCCGATGTTTGCAGTTGTCAAAGTTCCTAACTTCAAGATTGTAACCCTTTTTAAATGTCAAAACCCTTATTACTGTGAATGTTAATTAATCTACTTTCTTTCATAATACATACACTTTTTATTAACATATAATGTATCTTCACAGTCCAGTTGGAGGTTTGGATTTGATTGAATTAGAAATGTTTTATTAATATCTTAACCAGATAAAAAAACGAAACTTTAAACACCTTAAAATGATGCATTTGGAATAACAAACACAACGTGCAATTGAAACACAGGATGGATGGTTGTTGTTAATGGGCCTTAGTCATTTGCAAACTTACCAATGTCTACACTGTATTTCTGATAAATTTGATCTATTATTAGTAAAAATAAAAAATAAAACAAGATCAAGTGTTCTTTCTTGTTAAAATATAATGATTCCAATTTATTTTTCTATTTGAAGGACTGGCTGAGTCGATATGGGTACCTGCCCCCTATAGATCCCCGCACAGAGAGACTTCAAACCAGGGAGGGAATCCAGAAAGCCCTCCGCCAGGTGCAAAGGTTTGGTGGACTAAAGGAGACAGGAATACTGGGTAAATTGCTTTGCTTATGATGTTTCTCTTAGTTTACTGATGTTTCGATCTAGAAATATTTGTTGTTATCCATGTTTGAGGTAAAACAATGCTTAATGTATTTTTTTAAGAAAAGTTAAAAAGAGAGACATACGGTACTTGGCTTGTATAAGATAAATCTGTATTTCTCCAAATCGCACACCCTAACCTTTTGTCGTCCTCTCCCCTTATGCTATCTCTCTACGATCTCTCACTATCTCTCACTCTCTCTATGATCTCTCACTGTCTCCCTACAATCTCTCGCTCTCTTTCACTCTCTCTCACTTTGTTTCTCTTTCCCTCTGATTTAGACGATGCCACTCTTATTCTGATGAGTACCCCTCGCTGTTCCCTGCCTGACATTGTTGGAACGGAAGACCTACTGAGGAAGAGGAGGAAAAGGAGAAAGAGATATGCGCTGACTGGGCTACGATGGGAGAAGAATAATATCACCTGGAGGTATTTTGCTGCAGCTCAAATTTATACAAGTTTTTTGGATGACAGTAGTTACCAGATTTCAAATATAAATTAGCATAGTTTTCCTTTTTTTATGTATGAAAACGAGAGTGGGTCAATATATAGTGTGCTACAACAGAACTTTGTAGTTTTATCTTTAGTTTACAATCCAGATCAAACTTAATCCATACTCTGAGAGTAAATTTTGCTCCTAAAACTTTTGCAAACTATGTGTGTGCATGCATTTGGACCCAAAGAGATTCATTCTAGAAAAACATTGCCATGGAAATGTACCTATATTCATTTTTATCATTTATTCCCATTTGAAAGTTATGTCTGTAAGTTTTCTATGTCACACCATAGTACAACCTTTGTGTATACATTTCAATCAATGCAGCTTTTTAAATGGACACACAACAAAAACGACCTTTCAAGCACCTACTTGCACACTTACTGACAGTGTACGGTGCCTTCGGAGCATTTAGAAAATCATGCTCGCCAGGACTGGGAAGAAGTTGAGTAGAGAGTCAAGAGTAAGGGGAAACGGAGTAAGAGCCCATGCAGAACTATGCAGAACTTGTCTGGCCTTCCATGGGTGTGGGCTTTGGACGAAAGTGCCAGACTGTTGTGTCATGTCAGTACAATCAAACTTGTAAGGATTCCGGGTGAACAGAGCGATGGTCGGGATCCAAACGCTCTAGACACACATACTGTAGGGTGAGCCGGTGTCTCTAAGCTCGGAGGCAAACGAGCTGTGTAATGTTGAATACTCAAGTAAACGAGCAGGGCAGATTGTTCAGCAGTGTAAGTGCGCATAGTATATATATATATATATATATGTATATATATATATATGTATATATGTATATATATATATGTATATATGTATATATATATATGTATATATGTATATATATATATGTATATATGTATATATGTGTGTGTTGGAAAAAGGCTGGAAGGCCATAAGCTGCGATGTAACGCAGGAGTCAAGCACTAAATACTTAGCAGTGTAGACTTGCATAGTACTTTGTTTGAACTGACACTGGGCAATGGGGAATAGGAACTGAAATAGGGATCGTGATCAATTGATGAGGGACAGGTGTGAGCAGTTGACCAGGTGCTTGATGACTGGGGTGTTTGTGTGACGTGATGAGCACTGTGCCCATAGGCCACCAGATGGGGTTGTAGGGCCCGAAATAGAGCCAGGTCATGGTGGAACCTTAACAAAACTATCTTGTGCGGTTTTGCACAATTCTAGGTGTTAATTCTTGAGTGTTTGGGTACGCTTGTGCAGGCATAAAAAACAAGGTTGTTGAAATAATAATAATTTTGAAAGTACCAACAACAACCTGATCTGCAACCAAAAAAATAATTAAATCAACCTTTAATAAAGACATTTAAATGTACTATTTCATTGATATAGCAGGCCGTCATCAACGGAAATGACAGCATGTAACATGCTGCTAGTGCCCCCGTTTGGTTGCCTCACCACCCCCGGACAAGATTCTGAAAGACTATTTTACCTTTGAACTGTTTGCTTTTTGTGCTACTAATTTGCTTCGTTCACATAATGCATGGAAAAAGTGGGCTACCCTCAGATAACAAGAATGGTGCTGTCAGCGACCCACATCCTCTCATCAGAGCATTAGATTACAATCAACGTTATTGTGCTTGAAGTACAGTTCAGTGCAAGGAAACGCAGTTTGCATCCACCCAGAAGTGCAATTTTTTTTTTATGCAGGGCAGTGTGTTATTGTACATAATCCTCCAATTCATGAGCCTGCACAATGCAATGAAGCACAATGTATGGATGTGCAATTGGCATAGGTAAGTAATGTGCAATTTAACAATGTAACAAAGTGCAAGTATGCAAAAGGCAGTACAAATAGAATGCATTAATGCAAGTGGCAAATGAGGTGTCAAAGAGTAAATATGCAATAGGAAGTACAAACAGTATGCATTGTGAAAATGGCAAATAATGAATAATGTAGCAATGTGTAGAGCAGGAGGTAGTGGAGGAGGTAAGACTTGTTCAGCTGGGAATAGTTGCTGGGAAGAAACTGTTCCTAAGCCTGCTGGGTCAGGAATGATGAGGCCTGTACCACTTGCCTGATGGCATGGGGGCAAACAGTTTGTGACTGTCCCTGATAATGCCACACGCTCACCGCAGACAGCACTTGTGCTGGAGGTCTTTGATGGCGGGGAGCTGGACACCAATGATACGCTGGCGGGTTTACATCACCCGGTGCAGGGACTTCCAGTAAGCTGTAATTACATAGACTTCATTCATGTAATCCACAATCAGATCTTTGGTCTTTTTGGTGTTGAGGGCTAGGTGGTCATCTGCGCACCAAGCCAGACTGGGGTCTGTTGGTAAGAATGTCCAGAGTCCAGTTGCAAAGAAAAGGGCTGATCCCAAGGTCACATAGTTTGGTAACCCGCCTAGAGGTGTTAAATGCTGAGCTGAAGTCAAGGAACAGCATCCTCACACATGTGTTGGTTATGTCCAGGAGGGTCAGAGCAGACTGAGAGTTGTAGAGATGGCGTCCTCGGTAGACCTGTTAGGGCAATAGGCAAACTGATGTGGGTCCAGAGTTGGATGGAGGCAGGACTTAACTTTTGCCAAGACCAGTGTTTCGAAGCACTTCATGATCATGGGGGTGAGTGCAACAGGTCGAAAGTGATTTAGGCTTGAGGCTGTCGACTGCTTTGGCACTGGCACAATGACTGTGATCATGAAGCCCGTGGGGACAACCGCTTGGGACAGTGACAGGTTGACCACAACCAGGATGAGATTTGGGGTGAGCTTAAACTTCATGGCTGTGTCTTGGTTGTCCCTGTCGAAGCGGGCATAGAAGATGCTTAGCATTAGGTGGAATGTAGGCTGCGGTAACAACAATGGACAATGGTTGAGCGTGACTCCCAATGAGGTTAGTGTTGGTACACCACAACTTATTCATGTAGTTGAATAGAACCTCTACTTTGGTCTTTCCTGAGTCGACTGCCGTTCGATCAACATGAAAGGCATGAAGGCCCTCAAGGCTGATAGCATTATTCAGTGTGTTATTGGTAGGCTACGTTTCCTTACAAATTATGAAGTTGCAGTCCTTAACCCTTCTCTGCGAGATCTTAGTAGTATTTTGTCAAGTTTGTTCACCAGGAACCAAACATTAGCTGGGAAAAGGCTAGGGAGAGAGGGTCAGAGTGGGTTGCGTGGGATTAGACTAGCTTGTAGACCGCCCCGCTCACCTTGCTTTGTTTACGGTCTCTTCGCTGCCTTCAACCACTTCTGGTCGGGTGGTGGATTTCAGACGCATGGGGGGGATCTAACAATTTCCAATGGAAGGCAAAGCCGGTCGAAAACATTGCAGTGTTTTTCAATGTCCATTAATTCTTGTTGGTTGTAATGGTGGAACGCCTAGCTGCTCCGAGTGAATAGACTATTAGATAAACTACTACCAATTTACACTGAACACAAGAGTTCACAACAGCCCTGGTGGCACCAGGAAATGAACACACAGAGAGTTCTGCAGTGTGTCCAGTAACTCTATCCCCTCTATTCCTACCCTTCCCAGTGTACACAGCTATCCGTCCCCCTCACGGTCTCCCTCCCTCCGTCCTGAGCTGGTGGACAACATCCTCCACCACGCCCTTCAGGTGTGGAGCAGCATCACCCCCCTCAACTTCCACCAACTCCTTTCCTCCAGAGACCAGCCGAATAATGAGGGGGATATTAAAATTTCCTTCCCTAAATCCTACCACGAGGACGGGTACCCCTTTGACGGCAAAGGAGGCACCCTGGCTCATGCATTCTTCCCAGGAACGGGGGACATGGCTGGGGACACCCACGTTGACGACGAGGAGCTGTGGAGTGACAATAATAGAGGTGTGGACGAGAGGCTAACCATGAGCGTACTACATGCTAGAATATTATCTAAACCTAACCCTTACTACTCAGCCGCAATTTAGCGTTGAATAGCGCGCCCGTTCCATTTCTATTTATATCTCCAGATAGGTTATTGCCTAATAATAAATCCAACCCTGAACAGCAATATAACATTAACCACTGAACATAGCCCTTTTCTAAATGATGTCCAGCACTAGGTTTCCCCTTTTCCTCATTTGCCAGACATTTAGAAAATGTATAGTCCACAAAAGTATTGTAACATAATTTCCCATTTATAAACCGTGGCTAATACACCATTATTTCCAACCACAGTGTTGCATGGGTGTGGCCAATAAACAAGTTCCCATTTTTAAACCTTTCCACCAGCAAATGTTTTCACAGATCTCAAAAACTTAAAACAAATCTGATACAATTGTCGTAACAGGGCTTTCAAAAAATATTTAACTCTTTACAAATTGATGTTGGTAGCGCCCTTTGACAGTTTAAAAGTATTCTCCAGGCAAGTGCCGTTTATAGATGACCGTGGTTAATACTCAAGTTTGTATACACGCAAAGCTATAATGGTGCAATTTATACATGGGGAATTACAGTAGTACATGTACCACTGTGTACTGTGAATGCATCATAACATTTTGACTGCTTACTCTCATATTAATCTGTAATTTCCTCCCTCCCTTACTCTCTCCGTCTTGCCAAAGCTCTCGCCATTTTTCTAACTACTTCATTCTTCCATCCATCTTTACCTTCCCCAACACCTGTGTCACAATTTTCTTATCAATCCCTGTGTTTTTATTCCCTAGCGCAAGCTAATCAAATTGAACTTGTAAACTGAATTCACACAAATCTATTGTAGGTCTGTTTCTCTCCCTCTGTCAGATAACAGTGGCACCACAGATCTCTTCACGGTGGCGGTGCATGAGTTTGGTCATGCCTTGGGACTCTCACACTCCTCTTCCAATCCCTCCATCATGAGTCCATACTACCAGGGGACGGTGGGAAACATGTATAAATATACCCTACCTATGGATGACAGGCAGGCAATTCAGGCCATTTACGGTAAACACCAACAAATCAAGCCTAGACTCTTATGTGGTTCAAAAGCAGAATACACATGGAAGGCAAATGTTCAACAAATATTAAAATGTTTTTTCACAGGAGGAAACTCTGCATCTTATCCTACTTTCACAACAACCAGTCCTGATCTTCCTCGTCTGCCCTGTACATTTCCTCCAAGACCTCCAAGATCAACACCACGGTGGGTTTAGAACCAGGCAAAAAACATTACTACCAGTCCTACTACTACTACTGTTCTAATTAAAATACTTAGTACTTATATGCTTAAGAATCAGTGGCTTCTCCCTTATTGGCCTTTACACAGCCCAGATCCTGATCTGCCAGATCGCTGTGTGGGGAAATTTGATGCTGTAGCCAATATCAGAGGAGAAGTATTCTTCTTTAAGGGTAAGCAAATAAGTTATTTTGTTGTAGCCAACTCTAGAAAGTTGTAAAGGCTACGGAGTGTCACTACGCCTAGTAATGGAAGACTGCTGTTGGGAAATGATATAAACAATATTTTACAAATATACTGAGTTCTCACACTGACTAGGAGTCAGTGTGAAACATGTAGTGAGTGCATGTAGTGAGTACAACTAAAACATGCACACTCCTAAACTCTGCATATTCCTTCATCCTCTCTCGTCCCTTTCTTAGGTGCTTTCTATTGGCGAGTTCGACAGGGACGTTCTCTGCTGTCCTTCACCCCGGCTCTAATACATTACTTCTGGGTAGGCCTCCCTCGAGATCTAGACCACATTGACGCAGTCTATGAAAGGACCGATGGGCACATTGTCTTTTTTATTGGTGAGGAATATTGGTCAGACATTTATTGGTCAGACATTTTCAGGCATTTCATGCTACATTTTAATAGAGACAGTGGTGAAAAAAATGAAGTTTTTGCAGGAAGTTCAGTGGCCTGGATTTGAAACCCAGTACATAGACCGTTGGATTCACCAAGGCCTCATCACAGTATAATGGCATTTAAACTTCAGGGATATCAATCCGTCTAGTTAGGAACCATACGTGATTAATATCACCTGTTTTGGTGTAAATGAATGTGACAGCAGACGCACTGGAGAGGCAAGACCAAAGCAACCCCCAAAAAGGGAATGATTTTGCAGATGGTGGCCACAGACAATTGCTCTCTCCTTACCTTCCACGCTGATTCTTCTCTAGTTTGGCATTTTGCTAGTGTCCCTGTCACCATTGGAAGCATGAAGAGGTTTCTGCAGCCCATTCAGGTACCCCAGCATCTCCAGAATGGCACATCCATGCAATAGTATTTCCGAGCACAGTCTCAAGAGCATAGAGGAGATACCAGGAGCCGAGAGGAGTTAGTCAGGGTTGTAGATGGCCATAATCCCAGCAGCAGGACTGGTATCCTCAGACCCATCGTTGGACCTTACGGTGTTGCAGTGGGCCATGGGTTCCTCCTGGTGCAGGACAATGCCCACCCTTATGTGGCCAGAGTGTGTAAGAAATTCCTGGATGATGATGGAATTGATACCCTTGACTGGCCTTCATGTTTCCCAGAACAGATCTGTACAGCCAATGCCACGAAGTAGTGACACAGACTGTCCAGGAGCTCACTGATGTTTGATCCAGGTTTGGGAGGAGATCCCAGAAGACATAATCTTCTATCACCTCAGGAGCATGCCCAGATGTTGTTGGGAGTGCATACAGGCTTGTGGGGCCATACACACTACTGACTCACATTGTTGCCACTCAAGTTGGAAAAGCTTGTGATTTCAATTGTTAGAATTTTTTCTTTTCTTTTTTGAATCCAGCCCTCAATCGGTTGGTGATTTTAGTTTCTATTGACCTCTGTTACGTCATCTTGTTCTCAACAAATTACAACATGTTCATTAAAGATTTTCATCTTTATTTTATTTAATATTTTTCATTCATCGAGACCTGTGTTCCTGTAAGGTTTTTGAGCAGTGTATACAATATTCTGAATTGTAAATCATTTATTGCTAGGTGCTTGTCCGAGTATTACTTGAATGCCCAAATGACTGCCTTCTGTTTTGGTTTATATTTGATTAATTATATATCTGAAGCTGTTCTGCTTTCAACCTACTCGGTGCAGGAGACCAATACTGGGTGTTCAGTGGCACAAACCCTTTGCCTGATTACCCACGCCCACTTGGAGAATGGAACCTGCACACCCTGGAGGGTCAAGTAGTGAAGAGGGTTGAAGCAGCGTTTGTATGGGGGCACAATGGGCAAACATACGTGTTCAGCGAAGGGAAATTCTGGAGATTCAACGAAATGGGTCAGCCGAGGAAACAGGAAAGTGGTTACCCAAAAATGGCCTCCCTCTGGTCTGGGGTGCCCTCTAACCCAGACGACATCATCAGCTTGAGATACGGTAAGGGAGGTGGCATTTGTTAACACATTTATAATTGTGGGTTCAGTCCCACACTGAAAGATTCAAGTCTAGACCTGCAAGGAAACACATGCAGTCATCATTGCTTTGCACAAAAAGGGCATCACAGGCAAGGATATTGCTGCTAGTAAGATTGCACCAAGATCTACCATTTATCGGATCATCAAGAATTTCAAGGAGAAAGGTTAAATTGTTGTGAACAAGGCTTCAGGGAGCCCAAAAAAGTCCAGCAAGCGCCAGGACGGTCCCCTAAAGTTGATTCTGCTGTAGGATCGGGGCACCAGCAGTGCAAAGCTTGCACAGGAATGGCAGCAGGCAGGTGTGAGTGCATCTGCATGCACAAGGAGGCGAAGACTTTTGGAGGATGGCTTGTTGTCAAGAAGGGCAGCAAAGATGCCACTTCTCTTTAGGAAAAACAGGGACAGACTGATTTTCTGCAAATGGTACAGGGATTGGACTGTTGAGGACTGGGTTAGAGTCATTTTCTCTGATGAATCCCTTTTACGATTGTTTGAGGCATCCAGAAAAACTTTGTCCGAAGAAGAGAAGTTGAGTGCTAGCATCAGTCCTGTGTCATGCCAACAATAAAGCATCCTGAGACCATTCATGTGTAGGGTTGCTTCTCAGCTGTGAAAGTGGGCTCACTCAATTTTCTAAAGAACACAGCCATAAATAAAGAATGGTTATGCGAGAATGGGCTGCCATCAGTCAGGATGTGGCCCAGAAGTTAAATGACAGCATGCCATGGTGAATTGCAGATTTCTTGAAGAAGCGTAATCAATGCAAATTTTAATTTAATTGTCAATAATAAACTTTGACACTTATAAAATGCTTATAATTATACTGCAGTATACCATATTAACATCTGCCAAAAAGATTCAGTGCTGCAGCAAACATTGTGTAAAACAATACTTGTCATTCTCAAAAATATTTTTGGCCACAGCTGTACAGAGGTTTTTCCGATATGAACCTGGGACCATCTGACGACTGCAACAAGGTTATTGGAAGAAGCTAAACATTACTTGCACCAGGTTATTGGGAGAACCTAATCATGGCTAATCATCAACAGGGTTATTGTGAGAGATCTGTCAGTAAAGTTGGAAGCCCTCTATGACAATCAGTGAAAGCACATCATTGTTTGCTAAATCCTGTGGTTAACAGAGCAATTGACGAAACAAATGTCTTTGGCTTTATTAAATGCACATGCAAGAACAGATAATTTTTCATATTATCTATTTTAAAGCCGTACTATTTGAATAATTACTTGCTTCTCTTATCCCCTCAGGAGATACATACTTTTTCAAAGACACCTCATACTGGGTGCTGAAGAGTGGGGAATTGAACCAGGGAAATAACACTCCAAAATCCACATCAGTGGATTGGATGATGTGTGAGGCTTATGAAACAACTCCTACCCACTTACCAAAGAACCCACAAAGAGACTG
The DNA here is from genome assembly GCA_016801125.1 of Novumbra hubbsi. Taxonomy (NCBI): domain Eukaryota; kingdom Metazoa; phylum Chordata; class Actinopteri; order Esociformes; family Umbridae; genus Novumbra; species Novumbra hubbsi. Next base: position 30,350 of record JACXGK010004687.1, read on the forward strand.
TGGCAGGAGCAGAATAGTAACAATACTTGCATCTCATTGGCTAATATTAATAATGTCTGGATTTGTTTTGTTGTTTTCTTCTGTTAATTAGTGTCCTGTGTTATTTATATCGCATTTTTACAAAGTTGTAGTGTTTTTCAAATGCTGCAAACAATTGCCCATATGTCAAAGAGAGTTAAAACAAAATAATAACTGTAAATACAATACCAATGGTACATACCAACCTATTATATAGCAGCCATCTTCACAATACAAACACAGCCCAAGCAAATATACATCAAAACTGTATTCTTTACTTGACCTCATCAAGTTACTGACCCTCCCCATCATGAACACAGACAACAAAATAGGAAAACCCTAACCCGACATCCTGAACCCAAACAAAAAAATTCCTCCAACCCGACATCCTGAACCCAAACAACAAAATAGGAAATACCCCAACCCGACCTCCTGAACCCAGACAACAAAATAGGAAAACCCCAACCCGACATTCTGAACCCAGACAACAAAATAGGAAAACCCCAACCTGACATCCTGTACCCCAAGAAATAGGAAAACCCCAACCAGAGATCCTGAACCCAAACAACAAAATAGGAAAAACCCCAACCCGACATCCTGAACCCAAACAACAAAATAGGAAAACCCTAACCCGACATCCTGAACCCAAACAACAAAATAGGAAAACCCTAACCCGACATCCTGAACCCCAAGAAAAATCAAGGTACATTACTACAATCGAGTGAATCAAATGTAATTAATTACAATTTTTGTTGTAGAACACAGATGAAGTTACAAGAAAATAAGCAATGGTATTATAATGATGGTAGCCTATGTAGCGTAGCTAAAAAGGTATTGAGTCCATTCCTTTTTAGACTAACTTTGCTACAAAAACGCATCAGGGCACTTTAAAATATTTTTTAATGATCGACAGGTACGCATTTACACGTGCAGTTTTACGTAGCAGTAAATAATTAATAAACAATGAAAGGATTATTTATATTTCTTTTACTCTGTGAGATTGCTTACTGTAGTCTAACATCTTCTGACTTTTACATGAAATGTGTATGTTTTTTATGTCCTGTTTGAATATTGAATAAATCCTTGTTCCTTTTTGAGTTGTAGATATCTTTTCAAAAACATACATTTCTGTTCTTCTTGCAGACTATTTCATATATCGTTGCACAACGAATGGTCATTATCATTGTCCTCCAAGTCAGAACACTGTCATGATTAGATTATGTACTGTATTAATGACCAACTGCGGTCAAGTCAGTAAATCTGGATGTATTTATACATACTGCCGTGAAGGATATTACAGAATTCAAGTTGCAGTTGACTAAGTGTTTCAAATGCACAGAAATGCAGATGTTGTCGGAAATGTCAGTGTTTCCCATTTATTGTAATAAAACATAATGCGCTGCCAAAGAAAAAATGTATATTTGTATACAATAAGATTATTTTCCCCAAGCTGAGTGCGGTTTAGCATTGCAAGAACATCAGAGCTGAGCAACAACACTATGCACTTGAGATTTGGAGTATCAATCTAACGAGTGAGGTCAGAGAAATTTAGCTGGCTGTGTCTGTGCATGCGCACATTTATGTTGTGGCTGTGACACTGATTTGCAGATTTTGCCTTCAAAGTAAACGTCTGTGGTATGTATTGTGTACACTGTGAAAAACTGTGGGACCAATATAAACAAAACATTATCATCTCATTAATACTTTCCATGAGTTAAATAATATTATAAGTTGGAGAACAGAGAGTTATTCATAGGACATATCTAACTTAAAATCCTATTTGATGTCACTATTGTTGTTATTTTGCTTGTGCTCATTAGCTTTGGAGAGGGATTGTGTTATAACTCCAACACACACTATATTTTCCATCCCCCCAATATAAAGTACAGGGGATATTTTTTTAGGGAAAACTATTCAGTCCTGCAGTGAATGTATCATACGAAATACTCAGTAGTTTGAGAAGTTACAAATATAATGTGAAATCATGGAGCAATGTGTGCTACGTCCAGAAAAAATATATTTACACCCTTTTTAATCCCCAATGCAAGACTAAATGAGAATGCACAGAACACCCCTGACCTGGTATTAATGGGGCCAATAGATTTTTTTTTAATCCTGTATCGCGTGACAAGTTTACTAGATAAGTAACAATTTCTAAACCCATAAATTGTCAGCTAGACCCAATTCTAAAATTACTTTAGGAGCTACTCTTTGTGCTAGTTCAGCCGATGTTGAACATAATAAACTGCTTCCTGTCCTCTGGAAGCGTACCCAAGTCACAGAAAGTAGCAAAAATATTGCCTCTACTAAAAAATTCTAATTGAGATCCAGATATATTCAACAATTACAGCCAAATATCGAACAATTCCTTTAAAAAAATACCGTAGAACATTTTGTTTCCCAACAACCTAATGGTTTTTCTGAAGACAAATAACATTTGTGAAATGCTCCAGTCTGGTTTCAAACCCATTCATAGCTGAGGCTGCACTTGTGAAGGTGATAAATAACCTTAAAAATGGCCCCAGACAAAAGTTTTGCATCAATTTGCTTCTTGATCTTTTGAAACTATTGATCACTCCCTTCTCTTGGAGAGATTGGAAACCCATGTTGGGATCCGCGGATATGTTTTAGCCTGTTTCAAATCTTATTTCTCTGAAATATATCAGTTTGTATGTATAGATGGCATGTCCTCTGACAAATCAAAGGTATGTTTCGTTGTTCCTCAAGGCTCAGTTTTGGGGCCATTACTGTTACTCACTATGTATACACTATACTATATATACTGCCTGTCATCAGGAACCACAATGTACATTTTCACTGTTATGCTGATGACACACAGTTGTATATCTCGATGCATGAAGAAGCTACTTTGGAAGCATGCGTCTCAGATACTAGGAAATGGATGACAGATAATTTTTGGCTTTTAAACAAAAAAGACAGAAATGCTAATTTTAGGACCCAAGAAACAAAGAGCTCCGTTTGCAGATCTCACAATAAACCTTGACGGTTGTATGGTCATATCCTAAAAAACTGAGAAACCTCAGCGTTACCCTCGACACTGACCTTGTTTTTGATGAACCTATAAAATATATCTCAAGCGCTGCTTTTTTCTATCTTCGGAACATTCAAATCTGAAACCTTTTATCGAAAACTGATGCAGAAAAACATATCCATGCTTTTGTCACTTATGCAGTAATATAATCTAGATGAGATTACTGCAATGCTCTAATCTCGAATTACCCTGATAAACCCTCAATAAATTAACTACAATTAGTGTTGAACATTGCTGCTTGAATTTTAACTAGAACAAAACAATTTTAGCACATAACTTCAGAAATAGCTTCTGCCTGTTAAGGCTAGGGCTGATTAAGGTTTTATTGTTGACCTATAAAGCAATATATGGATTTGCTCTTACTTACTTCGTTGAAATGAAGCAGCCATACATACCTACACGTAACCTAAGGGCTTTCTCACATAGAGCTCCGCTACCTTGGAATAACCAGCCAATTAGGGTTAGAAATGCAGAATCTGTGCAAACTTCCAAGTGTCTACTAACTTCCAAGTGTCTACTAAAGATGAATTTTCTTTAGCATGGTTACGACTAGTGTAGTGTGGCCCAGGGGTATGAATGTGAACGTAAAGGCTTTATACTGTCCACCCCTGCTGTCCTGCCAGGTGGGCTTTCATCTCCATTGGGATGTCCGCTCTCCGATGCCGTTTCAGGGAAGAGTGACTGGCTTGCTGTCGTCTCTCCTTTGAGCCACCGAGCAATTGAAGTGAACTCTGCTGGCAATACTCACCCTCATTCAGGGTGGTTGCTGTCAATGTCAATGTCCCTCTGGCTGATGCTTGGCAATGTTGATGGATTGATTTTACTGGATCCCCCTGTCTCAGACACAAGGGTTGACCTGTAATTTTTCCTAGTTTCCTGTTCTATTTCAAAACAGGAGGATACATCTGGAGTACCAGGCTCAAAAGACCTTGCCCTCCTGGTTGTGATGTAGATTAAGACGATACCGGATGATTCCAGCTGCTACTCTGCTGACCTCCTTATCATCCCACCCTGGACTGTCCCTGTCCTGCCTATCTGGTCATGATTCTGACCTAGACTAGGCTGTATAGACTTGGGGCACAGCCCAGGTGCCTTAACACTAGAAGCGCCAGAGCGGGCAAATTTTACCTAGTGAAGAGGAAAAAAAATTATATCTTTGCTCTCAATCAAATTCCAGGACCCTGCTTTTTTGACTTTTACTAAATGTGTGTTTTATCACCCAGTATTTTTAAATTGCCAAAATCACACTGAGAAGAGCTGATTTAAGGCTATTTAAATACCTGTTCAATGTTAAATTGCACATTCTGCCATTTTTATTCCTGCATTCCATGGTTGCAATTCTCTTTTCTCAGCAGATGTCGCAAGGGCTCCCGTATACGAGCCTTCTGTTATTTAGAAAAAAATTATATTTAAAGTGTAAATATATAGAT
>JACXGK010004688.1:0-36821 GCA_016801125.1 Novumbra hubbsi
CTCTCTCTCTCTCTCTCTCTCTCTCTCTGCGGATGAGTGCTTGCTGCTCTGTCTTTACGTTCCATTCTGAGAAACGCTGAAAACTCCATTCCATCCATTCCCAGCTTTAGACCTTACGCTTCTTACAACTTTACATCTCATACGCACATTCACGGAGACATATATTATAGACCGCCTCTGTTTTCTTTGAAACGCTGTTTGAGATCGCACCGGTGGTCAGAACTTGAATTATCATAAGCGAAATGGGAGGAAAGTCGTCGCTTGCTCACTGAAGTTGGAGGCTCTCCTTGTGGAAGGAAGAGGTGGCTGCAACACCACGAGCTCACTCTTCGAGAAAGGTTAGTAAAAACTTTCGCTCAAGTTTCTTCAATTCTAACATTTTGATTCCGTGAATTACACGTTGTTGTATGTACATACTTGCTGAACTTCGTAACACTTTATTATGATGTGATCATTTACAGGGTCACATGCAGACACTTTACATGTGTTGCCCCCCCCCCCCCGAAGGTATATCGTTATATGTGAATTTTTAGTAGGTTAATTTTAGTTAAAGTTGCCCTTCATACGGACAATGTTTCAATTATTGAAATTATTTGGACTTAAACTGCTTTTGTTTTGAAGTACCAGACATCAAATGCAGCAACTTGTGTCAGTTATTGTCCCACCCCCCGAGTCTTATCGCCTACTTTTATATTAAAATTAAGTTGGAGTAATTCAAGTGGCATCCCCCGTTACTCTAAATACTGTAATAGCGGCAACATTTAAAGGGTATTGCCCTTGCTGATAGTTAGGAAGCGCATGAGTGGGGGAAGGGAAATAGACGTAACTGCACCACACCAGACATGGGTTAAACTAGTTGTCTCTTCAAACAGTGTGTGTTTATTGTTGAGGTGTCAAAGTCTTTATACCTAAACCATGTACAAAAGCATTATTCACCCTCCTGCCCATTGAATCTACTATTTAGACGGGTGGTTGCATTTTTAACTCCCTGTTAATTGTAGTTACACATGAGAGGTGTTTGAATGATTCAACAAAACATTGCTAATGGGGAAGCTTGCGGATGAAGACCTGGGAAGCCCTGAGGTTTGAAAGCAACATGGTAGATGTAATGTAGTCCGTAGGCCCAAACAGCCCCACCTCTGTCACCTGTTGATCTGGTGGTATATCTGCAGCTCCAATTATTCTCCATCTTGGTCCCTACGTCGGACACTGTTGCACTGGCATAAAGACCACTTAGACAGTTGTTAACAGGAGGTCCTCTCCAAACTCCTCCATGATTTTAGGAGAATGTGACACTCGCCCCCTTGCAGATATACTTACCCCTACAGTGACACAAATTATAAGGTCTCCCTACTTCAATGACGTGCCTCCAATAACACAAGAGTCTGAACTAATATGGGCGTGTACCAACACATTTAGTTTTTTCCCGTCAGGTTGTGGAGGGAAAGCAATTTAAAATCATAAGAAAAACTGGTTTGTTGCCCTCCATTAAAGTAACAATAGGGGTGTATTGTAGCATGATGGCTTGCCCTGCATGACTCAAGGCTTTTCCATTTGTGGAATTGTACGAGCTATTGGGGTGGTAATGTCTTTTGTAGAATGGTCCCATGTTAAAATAGGAGAGGTGGTAGTCGTGAGGGGTAACCGCAATGCTTAGCCTCCATGATATCGTATAGACTCTAAATTGGTTTATGCCTGTAGTGAACATTCTGTTCTAGAAGGCCATTGTTGTTCCTCCAATGAGCCGAGTTGTAGAAGGCTAATTTTTCTCTGGAGTGTCCACTTTCTAGGGGATCCTTGTTGGATAGCAGTTTTGGCCTTGTGCTGGTGTATGGCTATGAAAGGTTCAGTGGTCTGATTTGAAACAACATCCTTTGGCTTTAAAGTTGAGTGTGTGTGTGTGTTTAGGTTTAAAATGAACTCCAGGTCTGTGGTACATTGTATGTATACAATATTGTTTCATATTGACTCTTTGCCCTCTGGTATTTTTGTATGCAGCTATATTTTTATTTGTTTAAATGAATGAACAGGATGGTCAAATGGAGACTGCGTCTGGTGACTAACGGGCTCTGAGATTGTACTTCTCTCTCAGGTTTCATTTGTAGACTGCCTTCAGTTTCAGGTACACATTTGTGTTAGTTACCTCAGTGCTCCAACGGTAGTAGCTGAAGTTCACCCAAGATAATGTAAGAAATGAGACGACGGCTGCTCTGAGACGCTGTTTCCGTCCAAATGTTTATGCAGCGAAATCGGAGTCTCTTGTAGAACGGGGGTTGTGGCGGCAGGCTCTCCCCCCCAACAGAGGTTCATTCTTGGCTAGGGCCGGTGGCCAGTTGGCAGGTCCAACACGGAAATGACACCCATTGCAGTGCAGCCTTGTTCAAGACTACAGCCTTGAATCTGGAGTGGCTGTCTGTCGTTGGCTGCGTCTGTTGTTGGCTGCGTCTGTTGTTGGCTGCGTCTGTTGTTGGCTGCGTCTGTTGTTGGCTGCGTCTGTTGTTGGCTGCGTCTGTTGTTGGCTGCGTCTGTTGTTGGCTGCGTCTGTTGTTGGCTGCGTCTGTTGTTGGCTGCGTCCGTCGTTGGCTGCGTCTGTCGTTGGCCGTGCTGTGGTGTTGACTGCGCCCCCCCCCCCCACTTCTGCTTCTCAGCAAATGAAGTCGAGGCGACAGGTAACCAAATCAACCCGGCACGGTGTGCAACCATGCCCTTCTGTCCCACAGACCGATCAACCCATCATTTTTCAAGTTCCGTAACACCACATTTGCCACGTTCGGTTCAAACTGGACCAGATTGGACCGGAAATGTGGTTAGCCCGAGTCAAATCTAGAGGATATGAACATGTCTGTTGCAGCGCCACCATGGGGAGGGAGATATGATATGTTCGTGCTTACTGAGTTTTGTTGTTTTGTACTCTGTGTGTTTTGCTACCTGACTATAATATTTTATTGATGCATTTTGGTTTGGTTCTGCCCACATGTCCCTGTTTATTGGTCAGCAGATGTGTGTGAGAATGTTGGTACATGCTCAACAGGATCTCGTATGTGAGAACAACATTGCATTGAGTCGTGTCTCTGTAGCTATAAAGTTTCATGCTGATTGTTATGTTTCTCAACACATTTTAAAGTGGTGTAAAATACATCAGATTGTTCCTAAAGCGTATTGGTTCTTGGTGAGGAGAGGGATCTATGTACTGGATGTCAAGCAGGCCGTGACTTTGCAAAGGTAGCATTTTCAATTACATGGTATAGCAAGCATATGTGTAGTTCTGTAAATGCCAGATCTCGATGGCTAGGTGCATCTTTCACCTTTAGTCAAGATGGGGCCGGTGTTGTCCGGTTGTGTGTCCTGTACGTACAGAGATATCGACAGTCTGCTCACTGCTTTCCCCGCGGGGGTCAACACATTGGAGGTCTGTCTGGAGTAGACTGGAGTCTCTGGCTTACCGCAGCTTCAGATCAATGTCTATTCTTTGACCGAACTAATGATTGTGAGTGCAATTGTTTAAAGGTTGTAGAATCCCGACCGCACTCCATTCTGCTTTGGCGAAGCGCTGAAGTAATTGATGCATATCTAATCAGCTATGCGGTGAATTGTGCAACCCAGGAGAAGCAGATAGTGGTTTCACGTGCACGCCATTTGTGTGAACTGTCATGAGGAGGAAAGGTGGAGATTTTCATTGAAGTACAAAGGGTTCACCTCTGTGCATACATGTTCACCTTTAAGCCCAATGGCTGTTGGAGGCTGTAAACACAGTAGTTATGAAAATGCTGCTGTAGTCTGTTTATTTATGATTTCACAATGTCAGTGAGTAATTACTGTGAACCCGTAATGCCGTAACGACAGCCCAGAGGAATTCCCAGTGTGTACAACATTTCATTTAAGAAATAAAACAAAAAAATTGTCTGTGCGTGTGCATCCATCTTCCAGTGTTTGGTTTTTTTGCGCTGAATACTTATCCTTGGACTGTTATTGTACATCACCTGACGGACATGGATTCCACAATATTTAATTCTCTTCTAATTAGTGTCTCAGACATTGTTTCAGAGAGTATCCTTAACCAACGGCTAAAGTATGTGTGTGTTTTGTAACAGGACATACAGTATGGACACAGATGATACAATAACACACGTTAATAATCAATGCCGGTGGTGGTGGTAAAGATTTCTACGGCACTGTGTTTGTGGGTCAACTGATTGTTCTGTTAGGGTTCCCTCACTTTCAGGAGAACCCGCTCTGTATATCGTGCCTCTGAGAACACCGCTCTGGAATGGGGGCCAAACAAACATGTGTAGAATGCCAGTGAAAGTTTCATGTCCGCCTCGGTTTGCTTTTTCTCTCTTTTGTTTCCTGCTGTCAGTAGTTTGAAACGCATACGCTCATGGAGATTCCACTGTCTGGAGGGTGTGTGAGGTTGAATAACACCTACGCACTGTCACAAGTGATGCAGGCTTGTCTTGCATGTGTATTCTCGCCATTTTAATTTCACACAAAGAATGGTGTTTGATTTCAGGATGTTTTCTGTAACGAGTCAAACCAGGTTATTGGCAGTGTGGATGAATGTCTAGTTGTAAATCATTTCAGGATGGATTGGCTAATGAATAAGTGTAGGATGAAGCCTTTCCTTCCAATCACCTTGTTCTTTTGTCACCTGGCTTTGTGCTTTATTCTTCCTTTAAAGATTTGGACATTAATTAAGAGAATTGTTGGCAAGCCTAATGATCTTTTTGTCATTAAAGATGCCTCCCAGGGCTTCTGCAAACAACTTTATTTTTTGGACATGATGGGTAGTGTTGTTTATATGTGAATAATCTATAAGTAATATCACTAACGTATGTCAGTTAGCCATGAACTTCCACACTTGATAGCAAGCGATTTTTGATGAAACAAGGCACATAATTGCTCATCCATCGATGGCTAGTTCACCTTGTTTGGGGTTATGGTTAGCTAACCGCCCCAAACAGTTGGCCAGAAGTCTTGGAATGCATCTTCAAATTTGAGGGTCTCGTTTATGGGTCCATGCCAAAAATGTTGCATGATCCCACTCACCATGAGGCTGGGATGGACAAAGTTCTGAGCAAAAGACAATGGTGTTCTGGAGAAAGTAGGCGGATGTGAAGACTATATTTATGGTGAGGCTGGTCATACGTTCGATAACAAAAACTGTATTAGATTCTAGTCATAACAGCCATGGTCCTTCGTCTTCAGTCAGCCTGTTATTCTGGATGTGGTACTGTGCTCATAGGTTTTCCACATGATTCAGCAAATGGCTTTGAATGAAGGTTATTCCTGGTTTCCATGGCCTTGTTCTGATCAAACTGAGGGGGGGACCGAGGGCTTTGGGGGGAGAACAAACCACTGTCAACAATATAGCAATATTAGGTCTCAAAAACATTTTAATGCCACTTTGACCTGACCTGTTTGCAGCTATATCTAAGAGATTTAAGCTCGATTTTTAAATGCTCTGCATAAAATGTAATTGTTCTCCCTATCAGTATGCTTTTTCTATTTGTACTTTGAGTTAATTAAAACAAGTTATTAGGGTTGTATAATTAAGTCATTGACAGAGGTCAATAACATATTTAATAAAATCATGTAGAACAACAGGCCTTCAGGGTCTGTCAGATTGCATTTTATTTTTAAATGTTTTGGATATGAGTGGAAATTTATGCCAAACAAATAAGCATTGCAAAGTGAAACAAACCATATTACTATTGGTGTACAAAGTATAGAATGAGGGTTTCTACATGGCTCCAGAATGTTGGGGCATTCTGAGGCACTGCATCCCAGGTTCATTCCAAAGCGCTGCTGTCACATTAACCACATTTGTTTTGTTGTGAAATGCATTTATTTAACTGCAAAAACAATGTTTTTTTTAAATTTGAAATACATTGACACCTTTAGTGTGGAATTGCCTTAATCGAACTGATTTACATGCTATGAAAAATGCAGTGCTTCTGATGTGTCCTGTATGTTTGTGAGCTGTCGTTATATAGCTACACAATCATAAACGCGATGGACATATTTTGAATTCTTTGGGAGCTTTGTTGTATTCAGTCCGACCAGAAAATGTTACATCTAAATCTGATCGACTTGCTTCAACTTGCTTAGATATATTGACTTAAGCAAGATGATTTACGTTTTTGGTAACTGCTTTGTTGCGGTACAAACAGATTGCTGAGCACAGATTGAGGGCTGTCAAACCAGTTTGTGTTCACACAGCCTCATATGGATTAAAATATAGGCCTATTCCACAAAGCTGTGGTTTTGCTGTGTTAGGGGGCTTGTCACCAGGGGTGTATTTATTCTACCAAACAACTTCATTGAGTTTGTTTTGTAAAGACTTAATGAAGCTGGGAGGAACTACCCTGAATTAGTCCAAAAGAAACACTGTTTGATGAAAAATTTTAAAACACATTGCTATAAGATTTTACTTTAGAAGTTTTCCTTCTAAACATTTAGAATACAGAAGTAGTAGGTGGCAGTATACCTCAGCGACTGAGTGATATGAGTGTTTTCAAGGGCTAATATCTAGCTTGATAGACTGTTGATGGAGACCGATTATTCTCACATCTCCTGGTACATGACAGATTCCATATTCCCCTGTATCCTAGCATCTTTCAGCCAATCAGCAGTGGCCTGTGCTGATGATGGCTAAATGTTAGTTTGGGCTAAAGTCAGGGAAAGAAATTACCAATTTTTATTTTGTTTGTTAATCCAACTATTTTATCCCACATTTGTTGTGCCACTTTCCTGTGGCTTTGATGTGGATCCAGAACTCCAGTATGTCCGGTATTCAGCTTGTCTACTGGCTTCAGAGTGCATGGCTTGGCCTCCAAACATCATGTTCAGTCAGCTGAGCATCGTGATGAAGTCTGCATGTCTTTTAGCAGACTTGTCCTGTCATTTTGGGTTATATATCAATGGTTGAAATCTGGGCCAAACACGATCTTTGGCATGAATACTGCAAGTATAGTAATATTTGTTATGCATGAAAGTGATCTGGTACTGTGTGATCATGTGTAGGACGCAAGCAACTGCAAGTGGGACAAACCTCGCTACTAGATCAGTGGTTATAACATCTGCCAGCTACAATATGGCTTCGCAAAGGCTATTTTCTGTTCCACTTTTAAATGAGCGTCCCTGAAATAGACCTACAACTATTTTTTTAGCACAATATTAATACCAGGTCTTGTTTGGCTTTGTTTACAATACGAAGCCATGATTCGGGCAACACCTCTGAATGGATTCCTTGGTACCCGCAGCTGTGCCTGTTTGTTCCAATGGGGGCAAGCAGTGTGTCCAATCGACCTTCTTTGTTGTTGGCGGGAGCTGGCTGTGGGGCCAATATCACTGATGTCTGCAGTAAGGCTTACCTTGTTTTGTGGCATTGCACCACGCCGCTTTAACAGTCCGGAATGGCCTTCTCTGCTCCATAGGCCAGGAAACAAAGGTTTGAAATGCTTCCGGGACCATACATACTTTGTAGATGTATTCTATGCATAGTTATTTGTGATCTATTTCATATTTCAACTCATTGTTTTAGACTGGTGTCTTTTATAAATGGCATGTCTGCATATAATTAAGCAAAGGCACCCCCCCCCAATGTATCACGGGGAACTACTACAGGGCAACTGGCCAATCTCCAAACTGCTATCTGTCAGTCAGCTTCACCCAGACGGGCGTGGGAGAGGTGGTTTACCCTAGACACAGTACTCCTACCCTCCCCCAGCCTCCGCACTTTCACTCCTAGCCCGTACCGGCTGTCATTGAGAAAGGCAGTGAATAATTGGTGGTAGTTGTTGTGGCTACCTGATTGTGGTGTCAAAAGTTATCACTTCCCCCAAACCACCCCCACCCACTTTTTCCTCCCCTCCCCCCAATGGTCAGACTAGACAACGGGCCGGTTAAACGCTTCAAAGGCAGGTTTTACTCAGCAGAGCAGTTCAAGAGAAAATGGCTGCTGTTTCCAGGTCTTGTTTGCACATCTGTCAGGAGGTGACTGCACAGGAGGAAATGGGGTCCTCGGAATGTTAACATAGAATGTTCCGCTGCCTTCCTCTCTCTCTCTCTCTCTCTTTTTTCTTTTGATGTCCTGTTTTCTACGTCACTTTCTTTCGAACCTACTCACAAATGCCGGCTATAGGTTTTCGTTACTGTCGATTTTTATTTCTGAGTGAACTCTGTGTCTCACCTCCGTCTTTACAATAATTTCTCCTGTTTCTTAAAAGTGCGGTATGTAGAATTCTCAACGTGGAGACTGGGTGAATTATGAAACCTATCGTAACGCAAGGTATCATTCTATTTAATATGGCAATTTTCCTGATGTACATTCAAAATGTAGCGTCTTACCCTGAAAGAAAAGGTTATGCAACTGTTTTTTTCTGCATTCTTGCTGCATTGTAAGTAGAGGTTTGCTTCCACTTCATCCAATCAGATGTTGATTTGAGACTTCTTTAATCTGTGACTGCCATTTGACCTGTTCTTGAGTTCCACATCGCACATCATCCACATCTATTTTTAGTGCAAATTGGCCAGTTTTGTGACTTATAACATCCACCCATTGTAACTTTGGGTTCCCTAGTTAAGCAGTTCATATTCTTACAGTAAGTGGGGGCATTGAGTGGGTTAAACGTGTTAAGACCTTTTAGTTAAGACATTTCACCTGCTGTAATAGTGTTTGTTCCTACCTGGGCTTCCAGCCTATTGCTTATTCTAATGGGCAATGATGGCCACGGGCATTAGCAACTACCTGCTAATTGGACGTCCAGTTAAAGTGTGGTGTACCTTTACCACAGCCTTGGGCAAATGGCTGCCGTTGGTGTAATTTGACAGTAATAGCCTTTAGTGTGCTGTAAACACGCTAATGATTTCCCTAATGAATCACAGGGCAGACGCCCACTGGGAAGCTCCTAACTGCCCATTGCTGGGTTGTTTGGGACCTCCAGCCTCCGTTGGGAAATGGCTAGCTTTCAACAGGCTGTGAGGAAATGGAGACGTTTTTCTGAAATCCTCCTTTTTGCCATAGGGCAGAGTTGAAAAGAAATGCTGCACACTGAATTTGGCCACCTCTCTGACTGTGGATGGATGAGTGTCTAAATAATGTCCATTCCTCCATTCAGATTATTTGGAGAGCATGGAAAAGCCATCTTGACTGCTGAGATGTCTATGTTGTGAAACTTTAAACGTAATCCTTACCGGAGGATTACATGTGACTCCAAAGTGAAATGTTCACACACATGCACAATTTATGTCCTGCAAAAGACATTTTGTTGGTGTGAAATCAAACCATTTCATGTTTGTGTCCATACTCTCCAAGACACAAAATGTATTCACCAACTATTTTAGAGCATTCAAAAAGCACGTCCTAAAAAAACTTATTCTATTGGTCAATTGTCCTACTCCTCCACTGATGAGACATGCTTTCATCTCTAATATACCAAGTGTTGAGTGTCATGCAGAAGGTCCACCACTGTCAACCCTTTTCTTCCAGACACTCGGGGTACAGTGTCAGCAATACCTTCAAACAGGCATGTGCACAGACTAGACTCAACCCGAGCCGGGCAAATGCCCCTCTGCTACTTGGTGCGCTTCCCCGTTGACATGTGCTTGTCCGTCTGCGTGACGCTATCTGCCGCCTCGTACGTCCACTTGCGCTCACACACTGCCTGTTTCTTTCGGTTTCTGCTCATGACTGTCGCAGCACTGCTTCCAAGACTCCACCCAGCCTGTCAGAGGGTGAGTAGGGCACCCCCCCCCCAACCTAGGAATGTTTATGGACATGCTCTAGGTATTGTAGATTGTCTGTCTCAGTCAGGCACTGTGGGAAATGCTAGTAGCTGTCAAATGCTTTGGAGAGAGAACCACTTGTTTTATAGACACTTCTTGAATGACGTGTAGATGTTTTGTTGTTGCTAGGTGGAAGTGTGGGCTTTGCCCATCTATTTATGTACATTTCTATGTTTATATAGTGCTATTTTTAAATATTCCCCCTTTTTATTTGTACAAAGACCCATGAACACTAATCTTTCTGAAAGCATTTTTTTAGATATCAACACAAGTTCAGTGTTGATATCTAAAATATCAACACAAGTCCAGAAATGTTTCACAATGTAACGCACAAGCCCCTAAAGCCAAAAGGCTGATATGTTATTGGCCATTCCACCCACGACTGTCTTAGTTGTTTCTGAAATGCCATGAAAAGATGCTCAGAATGAAAGCGACCGGTTACAGTTTATTTAAACCCTTGAAGGAGGTTGGCTTAGCAGGGAACATTTCAAAAGTGTTCCGGTGGGTATATGTCACCCTAACCTCCAAATACGACTCGTACTCGCTTGAACAGCATGTAGGGAATCTCATTGGCTGGGTAAGTTATGATTACGAGATGTACTGCTAGCAACATGGGGATGCCCGCCCCATTGGGTCTTTGTTTGCTAATTATGTATCTGGTTGTGGATGTTGGGGTTAGGAGCTGCATCTCAGAAATGTAATGCATTTCCGTTCCAGCCAGGCTCTGCATGTCTTCTAATTTAGCTCAAAGAGCAGTGGCGCACTGTGTTGTAGTGGGTTGGCCCTGAGCTCTGCAGGCCATCTAGACTGTTACACAAAGGCTTGTCTGGGGAATAGAGAACATTCTTCCAGCTTTGGCACAGTGTTTGGCTGTTAATGCAGTTTCACTGCCAATTCAAAGGCCCAGTAGAAAGTATAATTAAGACATTAAAAACAAAACAGATATTTCACATGGTTGATTTTATTAACCAATTCATTTTCCTCGTGGTTAGAGGGAAGGCTCTTGGTCGATCAGGTTCTACTTAAGTGTCTTTAAATGTGATTCTAAATGCCTACAATCACTTAGCAAGTGCCGAATAAGGCTCAGTTTAAAGAAAATGTAGTAATTTATTAGGCAATTGTGGGGATACATTTAAAAGAATTGCAAGGGGACATCAGTTTTAGGTTTAGCTTCTATCCAGACCTACATATCATGTGGTTTGTAGTTTGATCCTGTTCATGCCCTGATCCAGGTCTGGGTGGAGACCCGCTAGGACACCATCCCCCGTCTCTTTACGAGCATGCCCAGATAGGAGTGCGTAACAGGCGTGTAGGGGCCAAACGCACTACTGAGTCACATTATGAGGTGCCGTGATGACATTCACGCCAGTTGGAACAGCCTGTGCCCTTGTTTACTATGATTTTCTTTGTGTGTTTTAAATCCAACCCTCTATCGGTAGGGGATTTTGGTTTCCAATGACCGTTGTTAGGTAATTTTGTTCTCAACGCGTAACACAATGGAGAGTAAAGATTTTGGTCTTTATAAACCCCAGTGTGTGATTTAAGTGTTCCCTTAATTAATTGTTCCCTTATTGCACACATTAGGCAAGTTCAGACATTTCAAGGGAGTTGGAGAGATGAGGATCTTCAGTAAATTAATAAATGTTCAACAACGTATGACAAATTGTGCAACGTTTTGCTGATCCCTATATGTTTTTCCTGCTACTATCATGTGGTGTATATATGAGACATGGGCTACATTATCAGATACATTACGTGCAAGTAGCATATATATATATATATATATATATGTGTGTGTGTATGTATATGTATGTATATGTAATATATATATATATATGTAATATATATATATATATGTGTGTGTGTGTGTGTGTGTGTGTGTGTGTGTGTGTGTGTGTGTGTATATATATGTGTATATGTGTGTGTGTGTCCGTGTGTGTGTGTCCATGTGTGTGTGTGCGTGTGCGTGTCTTGCACTTAATGTATGTGCCAATATGAGACCTCCCCGTCTCTTATTTACGATCATTAGAAAGAATAAACCCCCGGAAATAGAAACCCTGAGCGATTCGAACAAACATTTTAAAAAATGACATAGCCTTTGGCCATGGTAGACAGACAGACATGCTGTCTGTAATATGACAAATGGCAGTTTATTTTTGTAACGTATCGCGCAGGGTTTTTATTTCCGGGGGTTTATTCTTTCTGATGTTCGTAAATATGAGACGGGGAGGTGGGTTACATTATTGGTTTGATGAAATTAGAGCGGCGTGTGAGAACTGTGAAGCAACAGATCAGTCAGGGGGACATCAATATTAGGGTACTGTTCCTCCCTAGCTTCAGGCTAATTCTACATACCTACCCAAACTCTGTTCTGCTTCCTCGCATCTTTCTACATGAGGGCAGTCCATAGTATTAAAAACATTCCAACAGACAGGGTTGATGTTATGCGAAGTAATTCTCATACAATACTAATACATTGTCGCAACTGACAGGATCCAGTAACAGACACAAGTATGCTCTACCAATGAATAGCCATTTCTCATTCTGTGTATGACACTTCAAGTGACTGTTATGGTTTTATTAATATGAAGATGGATGGATAGCTAGAGATTGATGGATAGCTGTTAACTGTGGCCTGACTTTGAGTTGTACTCTTTGTCTTTAATGGGTTATGTCTCAGACACCTCCGGCCTAAATCTTGACAACCCGGGTGAATGACGTGTCTTGTTATAGGGATCTGACCGTACAACATTACACTGATTGGCCTAAGGGAGGAGAGCTGCATCTTTCAGGGACATCATTTCCTTTTACCTCATAAGATATTGCTCATATTTTAATTCATTGTGATATTCTAATATCAGCTCTGGTTCTGTTATGATTACGTATTCTCGGAACGCCGGTGTGAATCTTCGCAAGGAGAATGTGTTTCCGTGTGACATTGATTCTCACACCAGCTTCATAGCATCACCTCGTTCTGTTGTAAAAAAGAAAAAAAATGAGTTCTTGTGAACATTCACACTAAGCACACATCAGAGTTTTTAGTTCAATAAAGCCAGAATGAGTCAATGTGAAAGCATATCCCAAGGTGGAGACTTGAATTATTAATGTTGAGTAACAGGTTCGACCCGACTGGCACAAGGCCCGCTGGTAATTGGGACAACAGTTTTGTGCCATCGGTTCCTGCTTGTTGCTATGCTACCAGTTGAGCTCTGTGAGTTGTGCTATATGAAGGAAGAGAAATCTGTATTTCTTAATGACTTGCTCTGATCAGAGAGGAATAGTGTCCATCTCCAGTTCTTCACCTCAGGCTAGACCTGAAAGCACCAATGAGAACAATGGCCATGATTCAGCCTTCCAAAGGTCACGTTCAGGATCAAGTTTAAATGCACTGGTGGGGCTCCTGAATGGCGTCACTGTCTTGCAGTACAGCCGCTTTGCTTTTATTCGAGAGTTCAAATCATGTTGGCAGCATTCTGACAATATTAGCTTAGCATTGTGGGTAGGGTTTGGGTCAGTATAGACCAGGGTTATATTGCTCAAGCATAGTTTAGGCTACTGCAAGCTAAATCACGGTTATTGATTCTGTCTACTTTTCCCTTTTAGTTGTCGACTTTGATAAAACAGACAGTTTTTGAAATGTTTTTATTATGAGCTTTATTGGTAGACCCTTTTCAAGATTGTTCCGGTCCCTTTGTCCCTCACACTACACTATTATGCATATGTGTGGTGAAAAAGATCAAAAAAATGATCAAAATGTAGCATTGCCTTTATTAGCCTGAAGGGTGGCTCTGTGGGAACGAAAAGTTAATTTGTTGGGATTCAAAAGGGCTCCTTTTGATTTATTATTTGTTTTTCGTTCCCTGTAGTTTCACAAGAATACCACATTGAATTGTTGACCGAGGTGTCAATGCACAGAGTTTCGCAACAAAGCGATAATGGCGTTAGACGTTCATCTTTTCGCAGAAGCTTGCCCTATGCACTGTACTGGGCTCTCCCATGATGCATCAGTGGGCTTGTTATTCCCTGTGCTGCTCAGACCTGCTTCTTTCGATCTGGATCAGTGGCCCAGGTCACTAATGTTAAACTGTTGCCTCGTTACCCTGGAAGGTAAAAGCCGCCACAGTGGCTCCACAGCAGAGAGACGGGGGGACTCTTGGTTCTTGGCTCTTGGCTCTTGATTCTCTGTAAGGCTGGCACTATTATATATTACCATGCAAACCGCAGGTTCCAAATGACCTTCGTTTTAGGATCTGTTTGTTCAGCGGGCCGGTCCTACTTCGTTTCTACATGTGTTCATTAGGTCTGTGAGGAAAGGTAAGAGGGGAAAGTGTACCAGAACCGCAGCGGTCCAAACTGAACCCACATCGTACCTGGTACATGTTAAGGAGGCAGCAAACTGGTTTTACACCCCAGTTGTAACTGTGACTGTTGTGTGACTGTGTTTTGGGTTAGGTGGTACAAAAGGCATTCTGAAATCTATGGTTAAACCACAGAATCGGGATGGATCTGTACCCACAGAATTAGGAATCGAGATGGATATAAATCTGTACCCACAGAATTAGGAATCAGGATGGATCTACATCGGTACCCACATAATTAGGAATCAGGATGGATCTACGTCTGTACCTACATAATTAGGAATCATGATGGAACTGTATGTTTGCAACGTGTGGTTGCAGCATAGATTCATGAGAGGAGAAAACAAACAAGTTGCGATTTATTATGGTAGCGCTGACGTCTGGCCGGACAGTAACCACCATTTAAATATCCACGCTGTCACTCTCCTGACTGTCGGTAGGTCAAAACGTGAACAAATAAACAATTAAGACAACCATGGACAGGGAAAAGTATGTTCTTTATTTGCTTTATTTGCTTGTGTGAGGACATGCTTATTATCAGGTAACTTGGTCACCATTGGAGACGTATCTAACCTACATTGTCCCACCTTTTTGGAAGCTTGCTGTTTTGTTGTACAGCTATTCGTCTACAAATGTAATGGTCTAAAATCCAACATGTCTGTCTTTTTCTTAGAGTGGGCCCATCCTTACTCGCACACGGTTCCTCCTTGAGGTGGGCTAAGATGAGTATAACCAGTGATGAAGTGAACTTCTTGGTCTACAGGTATCTTCAGGAGTCCGGTATGTATGTCTGTTGGGGTTACTGTTATAACTCTGGATGACATCTTCTTGTTGTACGTCTTCTAAATAATAAATGTAGAGCTTAAGAATTAAGTTGATTTTGTGACTTGTGATTATTCGAGGGCTGCAATTGACAACTAAGCTATTTTGTTTACTCACTAATCCATCTACAGAAAGGAGGAGGAATAGAAAAACATGAGGAGAATCTCATACCAGCCGGCTTTTAAAATGGCAGATGTAGAACCTGAAGGGCACAGACACGGCACCCATTTACATAAGTTGAGATTGACTTAAAGAGGCTTTTGGCTGCAAGTTTTTCTTGTCGAGAAAAATAGTGATCACCACTTTGACAGTTGTGGCCTGATCATCAGTAACATGAGGAATGTTTCGATGGCAACATGGATGTTTCGATGGCAACCACTGCCCAACAGTAAACACGCTATATATGCAGAAATCTACCGCCAGTTTAGAGGTTGGATATTGCATTAATGCACTACTAAACATGCACTCTAGATGAACTCATGCTATAATGCCAAACAAAAATTTGCTTTCTCAAAAGCAGTGAGGCTTGTTTTTTTGGGATACATTTTTATGTTTTCTGAAGTGTGATAATACCATAGACATGTCGTTTCAATCTTTATTTGGGTTTTTTTGTGGGGGTTTTTTGTCTAAGAAAAGATAATGACAACTGTTGTTTATTGTACATGTTATAAATTACATTAATGTTGCTGCCCTAAAGTAATTAATGTTGCTACTTTGACGGATCTCAAACACCCCAAAGCATTTTTAGTTTTTTTTGGAGAAGATTGAGAGTTCACCAGTAGGAAAGTGGATGTGCCAGAGATTCCTTACAATAGAGGTAGTGGAAACCTGGCTGATAGATTCGCCTATTCTTCTCTGTTGATCATTCGCGTATCGTTTTCCCTTTATATGCACAGGTGTCAACACGCCATTCAGGATAACCTATTTTTTACAGAGTGAATGAATTATTGAGCTCCTAGACTAGGCTGTACTTTGACTCTTTTGTTGGGACACTGCTTTGAAGCCAGTCATTGGAGAAATCCATGATATTTCTGCCTCTTCAACATTTCACCGCACGGAGAACACACACTTGGAATGTGTGAGAGACGTGAACATCCCCTTTAACGTTCTGTTTACATAACATTGACAGGATGAAGCAGGCATGTCTGTGTGAGTGTGTGCCGGGCAGGTCTGTGTTGTAGTCTCGGCGGTAGTGGCTGGACTGTGTTCTCTGCCTGTCTGCAGGTTTCTCCCACTCTGCGTTCACCTTTGGCATCGAGAGCCACATCAGCCAGTCCAACATCAATGGAACGCTAGTGCCCCCTGCTGCCCTCATATCCATCCTGCAGAAAGGCCTCCAGTATGTGGAGGCAGAGATCAGCATCAACGAGGTGCGAGTGGGGACTCTGGTCCAGGCTGGCATGGGTCACATCCACCGGTCACGCCGAAGCACATGGGGAGGGAGGGGGGGGTTTCTGGGAAGGTTTGGGTTTATAAAAAAATGACATCTGCTCTATCAGGACAAAGCCCATACACGCAGTGTAAATGTGGTTATGTAAACATGCCATGACTTGTACATCATCTACGAAACGCATTCAGCTCGTTGCCTACTTGCTATGTGAGTCCTGTTGTTTAAGTAGTAGCAAGTCTGTCAACACACAATGCGGTATCTCTGATTTCCGGAACTGTGACCCATTCGCAGGACGGCACGGTGTTTGACGGCCGGCCCATCGAGTCCTTGTCGCTCATCGACGCGGTGATGCCGGACGTGGTGCAGACGCGACAGCAGGCCTTCCGAGACAAGTTAGCCCAGCAACAGACGGCCTGCGCCATGGCAGCCGTTGCCGCCAGCAACCAACCCAGCGCACCAAAGAACGGCGAGGCGGCAGTGAACGGGGACGAGAATGGCATGCACACCATGAGTAAGCCCCACCCGTCACAGACGGCGCGCTAACCGGCGGCGCGCTAACCGGCGGCGCGCTAACTGGCGGCGCGCTAACTTGGCACCTTTTTAAAGGGCCGTGGGATAGCAGCTGGATTGGGGTGCTTTACGCTGAATGTCAGGTCGTTGGTAACATTACAGGGGGTGTTGGTGAATTTGACCCCATTGTGCCTCCCTGACTGTTCTGCTGCTGCCAAAGGCTGTGGAACCGGAGAGGAGAGGAGGGGGATCGGGTGAAGCCCTAGACTAAGGAGAAATGGATAGCGGATGTTGTGGATGTTTGTGACAGATGATCCCGCTGGAGTTAGTGGGTGGATGGGAGGCAGAGCATGGGAAGGGGCTTTCTTAGAGTAAATCATTATTGTAGAAGAGGATGAGACGCTGTGGCACCATGGGATTGCTCCGCCGCAAAAACAAGTCAGAAAAAAAGTAATCATATCAATGTGCAGACAGGATTTGAAGATGATTACTGTAATAGTTATTATATCGTCTCTGAAAGGTTGGAGCTTTGATCTTCCTCCGATTGCTCCCTCTACTTCAATTGGGTCAACAAGTAGATTTGACGCAGTAATTGCAAATCTTAGATAACACCGTTATTTTCTGGTTGAACTTTAGGGTTAAAATTCTTCCAGTCATTTCTTTGGAGCAAGCATAATTGAAATGATCTGCTCTTGAATGATTATGATTGAGATAGTTGAGGTCTTGACGCTTTAGCTAAAAAATAGAGGGGAATAGAGGGGAAAGTACAGATGTACAGAAAAAAAAGAAAGGTCACCGGAATACAGCTTTGGATGAAGAGGAAATGAAAGTGATCTGTGGTAGGTTCTGACAGGATGGATGTGCTCTGCATGTAGATAACCACAGCCAGCCTATGGAGATGGATGTGGATGTGGAGATCCCAGCCAGCAAAGCCACCGTCCTCCGAGGACACGAGTCAGAGGTGTTCATCTGTGCCTGGAATCCTGTCAGTGACCTGTTGGCCTCAGGGTAAGTTTCCCTGAAGGGGTGGAGAAGGAGGAGGCTGGGTCAGTCTCCCTGGGAGGGTGGAGGAGGAGGAAGCTGGTTCAGCACTGGGTTGAGCATCTCCCAGGATTTGGCCGACTAGAACATCTCTTCCTCCATTTTTCTCTCTCTCATCCTGCATTCGGCCTGTGTCTCCTCCAGTTCTGGAGACTCGACAGCCCGCATCTGGAACCTGACGGAGAACAGTAACAGCAGCTCCACCCAACTGGTGCTCAGGCACTGCATCAGGGAGGGAGGACAGGATGTCCCCAGCAACAAAGATGTCACCTCACTGGACTGGAATGTGAGTTCACAAGGGTTCATTCCATCTACACGCAGTATTAATTCTCACGGAACAGACACGGTTCGAGGCCTTAGGAACTGAGGACAGTCCCGTAACTGTTCAATTGCCTCCACAGAGCGATGGGACCCTCTTGGCAACGGGATCTTATGATGGATTCGCGAGGATATGGACAAAAGACGGTAGGTTGAATGCTGTTGCGTGTTAATATTATGGATTGTGCTGCTGTGCACATCGCTCTGAACTGTGCAAATCTAAACCTTAAAATGTGATCTTTCCCAGGCAATCTGGCGAGCACTTTGGGCCAGCATAAAGGGCCTATATTTGCGCTGAAGTGGAATAAGAAAGGGAACTCTATCCTCAGCGCCGGTGTAGATAAGGTATTTGCCATTCAATTAATCTGGAATGTTATTAGGTATATTCATTCAAGAGTGCTGAATGAGTTACTTTTATCTCTCGGTCTTTTAGTCTCTCGGGTTTCCCAGTTTGCATTTGCAACCTATTGTTATTTTCCAGACGACAATCATTTGGGACGCGCACACGGGGGAGGCCAAACAGCAGTTCCCCTTCCACTCAGGTAAGCCCCGAACAGAACGAGGGAGGAGTTCAGCGTCCCGACGGACAGCCACTAACGCTTCCCGTCTCTGCGTGGTCCGTTTCCCACAGCGCCGGCCCTAGACGTAGACTGGCAGAACAACACCACTTTCGCCTCTTGCAGCACAGACATGTGCATCCACGTGTGTCGACTGGGCAGCGACCGGCCTCTGAAGACCTTCCAGGGCCACACGGTAAAGTCCAGGAGCCCCCCCCCCCCGTAGAGGAGCCCCTCCCCCGTAGAGGAGTGTCCCGCCCCCCCCTCTACATGATATCTTTGTCTGTGTGCGTTTTCAGAATGAAGTCAACGCAATTAAGTGGGATCCATCAGGAATGCTGCTAGCTTCCTGCTCCGATGACATGACTTTAAAGGTAAGGCCCATTTTCAGGCGTGGTTCTGGAAGAACTGGCCTGTGACGCCTGACATGTTCAAGAGCCTGCTCTCCCTCCTTCCAGATCTGGAGCATGAAGCAAGACGTGTGTGTCCACGACCTCCAAGCCCACAGTAAAGAGATCTACACTATTAAGTGGAGTCCCACTGGCCCTGGGACCAGCAACCCCAGCTCCAACATCATGCTGGCTAGGTGGGTCATGACCCTCGGGGCCTGGAACAGAGCAGTGATTCATGGGAAGAGAATGGGCCATGTGTGTACTGGTTGGGGGGGGGGGGGGGCTGTAGACGTCCTCCCGGGGCTAGTAAGAGTCAGTGGGCCAAGAGCATAACCCATAACGCCCATTACCTAGGCGTACAACACATGGAAATGTTACCGTTGGAATATCACAGGATTTACGGCTTCTACGGATGTCCCAGGGGTTGGGCCTGCATTTCACTTAGGATAGAGAAGGATCCCCCATTGTTAGGGTTAGTTTGGATGGGTTCTGGGGTGAATGCAACTATTATAAAGCTCCCGTCTGATTGCGTCATCTATTCGATTCTTTCCCAACTCGTCTTTTCTAATTAAGTTGAAATCACAAAATCTTCCGTGTTCCGTTCTAAATTGAGGTGTAAAAGGCTGCCTTTCGGAAGACTTGAAAGATCTAATAATACCATTTTGATGGAAGTGTTAATGAACATTCGCTCCTTTCGTTAACACCTGTTCTCAAAAGTGCCCCTCCTTCCGTGGTGTCTCATTGCAGTCTCACCAATCCTACGTCACGCATCACCTTTAGGCTCTGCGGATCCGTGTTTGAATTAGTTGATAACAAGCTCCAAAGCCAGGCCATTATGCTGTTGACAACCTTGAGACTGGAATGCCTACCCAGTTGTCAGAGGTGTCGGATTCTTGTACGTCACCGTTAGGAGGGACAGGCCAGCGACGGCATGTGGACGTAGTTGCTACTCTGAGGTGTTTCCCCTCCGACTCCCTGGTGTGTATTTCATCCGTGCGGCTACAATAACCTCCCCCTCCGCTGTACCCCCGCAGCGCCTCGTTTGACTCGACCGTGCGCCTCTGGGACGTGGAGCGAGGCGTGTGCCTCCACACACTGACCCGGCACCAGGAGCCCGTCTACAGCGTGGCCTTCAGCCCCGACGGCAAGCACCTGGCCAGCGGCTCCTTCGACAAGTGTGTCCACATCTGGAACACCGCGGTGAGTGACCAGGCAGGCCGGAGCAGCCTCTGACAGGCGTCCGACGTGCCCCCGGGGATGTTGGGAAGGCCGGGTAGGGAACCAAAGCCCTCCGGCAGTCCTTACTATGGTTGGTTGCGTTGTCGTTGCAGACTGGAGACTTGGTGCACAGTTACAGGGGGACTGGAGGGATCTTTGAGGTGTGCTGGAACAGCACCGGAGACAAAGTCGGTGCCAGCGCTTCAGACGGATCGGTATGTCTGAGCCGTTACACATTTTTGTAAATTAGACCAAAACGATGAAGAGACCCCGATGCTTTCAGTGCTGTGAGTGAAACCGGAGTGTTCTGAGGTTCAACAGGTTTTATTCATCATGTTCTCTTGTCCTCCAGGTGTGCGTCCTAGATCTCCGAAAATAACATCCTGCTTTTAAGATGGATCCTGGAATGTGCGGGGAAAAAGGCCTTCTGCTATCAGCAAACACTCTCATAGCTCAAAGCAGGCCTAGTGGAGGAGATCCTCGATGACTGGACACTGGAGACTGAGGAAAGAACATTTTAACTACCACAAACTACTTATTGGCAGAGGCAGTCCTCCGTTTGTGGATGTCTCCTTTTTGAAAATCTGCTGCGTGGCGTATTCCAAAGGCCCGGAGTAAATCCAACTTTTGTTCGGGTACCAGAGGAGGATGTGATATGATGACCTTCCCCCCGGCTAGAAGCCTTGCAGATTCTTCGGCTGGGGTCTGAATCATGAGGAAGAGGTTTTGCAGACGGAGAGCTGTGATGTTCGACAGGCCAGTGTTTTGGAATGTTTGGCGTCAAATTGTGGGAGCAAGGTTGTGTTTTTAAAACTCCTCTGAGACATGTGCAACTCTGCTGTCCTGAGCTGAGAAAAAAAATCCAACATGACTGACATTATTAGTGCTGCATTGTGAGCACTAATGTGATCCTTGGCAGAACGATTTCTTCATCAACTGTACTGCTTGCAGATGTTTCACAAATTGACTTTTGAATGTCAGGGTTGAAAAAGGTGCTGGTTCTGTACTCACATTTAATAACTTTAAGGTCAATGAAAAAAAGAAAACTGCCAAGTTTAACGCCTCAGTTTTAATCACCTGTCCAATTCATTTGGGTAAACAAAAAACAAAACAGTCTACTTCTACAAGATGGGAAAAGAGTGGTTTCTAAGTATATATTCTGCCTTCTGGATGTACATTTAATGAATGTAAAGATATGTAAATTTGAGAAATACACAGACTTATATACTGTGTATATATGTTTATATACAGTAGACTTTAACATCATCCTCTAGAGACTCAATACTGGCTAGAACCATTGCGTCTTTGCTGAGAC
Source organism: Novumbra hubbsi (assembly GCA_016801125.1). Classification (NCBI taxonomy): domain Eukaryota; kingdom Metazoa; phylum Chordata; class Actinopteri; order Esociformes; family Umbridae; genus Novumbra; species Novumbra hubbsi. The sequence continues at coordinate 21,708 of JACXGK010004688.1, forward strand.
TCATTTACAAGACCCTGATTTCAACTTCATGCGTGTCAGATGTTTCTTTTCAGTGTATATGTTTCTTTTTCTGCCAATCGTGTCTGCGTCAGGTTTGTGTGTACAGTCCTGTGGCACGGAGTTGGTCAATTCACTGTTTGCTCCTAACACTCTGAGGGGATGGTCTCGATGTAACTGGATTTGGACGTGATGCGTGACGAGCAAGTTAAAGTGGGAATGTTTTATTTTAAGGTCGACCTATTCGAGTGTGGTTCCCCTGGCTTGGATCTGGGATGTGAAACGGGACAACCAATGAAATGGAGATCAGGTCGGAAAGGTTGACTGAGAGGAGAGGACTCGGATTGTTATGTTGTTGTCTTCATGTTGCTTTAGTAGCAGTGTCCTCAATTTATCGGCTGAGCGTTTCTAACAGTACTATTCAACAGTGGTGATTGGCAAGTCCGGTCCAGCTCACAGTTTGACTGATCAACAAGATCTGATTGGTGGGGAAATGCCCCTATGTTGCTACCGCCTGATCTGATTGGTCAGTTGGACCTCTTTGATTTGAGATGCAGTATGATGGGTTAAGCTTTAATCGAGTGTGGTATTTCTTAGTGGGGTCTAACGTGAGATTAGTCTCTTTAAACTAACAAGCTCCAACCTGCAGAATGCCTTTCTAATGGTCCCCGTTTCCCCACTTTCAGTCAAGCACATTTTATTTTTAGAGCAACGTGAAGTGCACTTTTTCAGAAGGTAGAATCTGCTTTTTTTGTTGTTGTGCTGAAACAGGAGGGGGCAGCATTTAATTTCTTTGGCTGTTGATAGATGGATGGATGGGTCACTGTTGTCTGACATGCTATTTTTTTTATTTCGTAATTTCTTTTTGCTGAGCGCCATTATCGTCTGTGTCAGACTAAGAACCGGGCATGTGGTCGTGGGCCATCTTGGCAAGCTGAGAAGCCTCATGGGGCATAAAGAGCTGTGACTGACAGCCATCTCTCTCCCGCTCCAGTCTAGGGTACGGTCATCCGTTTCGAAGAGTAAACAATGAAGTCACCCTCAACATCTCAAATAAATTACTCTATTTTCATATTAGAAAACACAGTGTTCGTGTCTTATTTTGTTGGGTTGTTGTCATTTTATTTTGGGTTATAACGTTTTTATTATCATGTGTTTTAAACTAAGATATTATGATATTACATTTCTAATTACTATAAAACTCACTAACTATAAAAGAAATGTTCTGTAGCCCTGCTTCAATGTGTTGATGACCACTACAACACCTCAACAATGAATCACAGTGTTAAAAATATAAAATGCCAATTTTGTTTTGTTTTTACTCTGAGCATTTTGGATAAAACATTCAGATTATTTCATGCTTTTGGTGGCAAATTGTTAACAAGGCTCAACCGAGTGTGCTGATGTTTTGAATTTAAGACATGTTTCTGCAGTAATTAAGGCACATTTTAAAGGGCATCCAATTGATGGAAAAACCTATTAGGAAATGTCAAGTTTGTACTATTAACCATCTGAATTGAACATGACAGCGATGAAGCCTTGGGGACCTCTCAGTTACTGTACAGTTGATCATTCGATAATGTAACACCACACTGTCTGTAGCAAACGGTAATTAAGAAGGTTGTGACAAAGTAATTGGCTATCCCATTGGGACCGGTCATGTATGAACACAGGAGCAGACAGGAGATAATCATAACATCAAACCTTTAACTATTTTGAATATAATTAAAAAGCAGCCTTAAAGAAAGAACTGGAAGGGTACAGGCAGACATGTTTAACACTGCTGGAGGCTCTTGAGGGGTATCTACGGTCGGAAAACGGGAAGTAGTCAGTGTGGGGGGTTGCGAGGCGAAGAGGGTGGAGGCTGGCTGCAGATGATGCAGAAGTGTTTGGCTCCAGCTAGAGCCTTGCAGAGTTCCCCAACGATTCTCCATCTGCGTCTATATCCTCATAGTCTCGGTGCTCAGTGGACATGTGGATTTCAATTGTACTAGACTCTGAACCTAGCAAGACAAAATGGGGGAGATGTCTTAAGTTAAAGTGGGTGTGTCTACATGCATCCTTTATTTAAAAAACTCCCAAGTGCATCAAACAAACAAGTCCTCAGATGCTCCTCCTCTTTCAAGGCATGCGCAACATGATTCAATCAGCACATCGCTTGACTTCTACCATGTTTAAAATGACTGACAGAATGTTTTCGAGTGTATTTGCATTTGTTGTCATTGAGTGTATGTTTTAGATTTGCTTCCTAAACTACAAAACACTAGATAGATACTTCTTCCCATGGGAAGTAGGATCTGTGAGAGCAGAGATTTAGGGCAATATTCATAAACGAGAAACGAAGTCTTGAAAGTTGTTCTTTATTTCTTAAAGGGTTTTAAAAAAGTCAGGATCACTGCCTATGATCTTGAATCAATCAAACATTCAATATTGTAACTGAACATACATTTTACACCGAAACAACTCATTCTGCTTAATTAAATATTATACTTTTTTTTTTTAAACACCAACCAAACATTTCTTCCAAAATATATTTGGGGATTTTAACGTAACCCAAACGAGAGCAGAAATATTTGACGTGGAATAGTACTGTGTTTTTCTGATGAAAACCAAACCCTTCTGTGTCCAGTGTAATGTCTTCCTGGCTTTGACTATCTTCTACAGTGAATCCCCTACAATGGTCCTGGAGGAGAACCAGAATGACAGTTATCTAATTTGGCACATCAGGTTCTAATAACGAGCAGTATGAAAAGCTAGGGTTGGAGAGAAAACCTACCGGATCTCCAGGACTAGGACTGAGCCCTGAAGGTCGCACCCATTACTGGCTGGTACGATATAAAGCAGACCAAGAGCAGCGTTACCGGCAACTCCGTGCACCACAGAATCTCTAGGAGGATAAGGCCAGGTGCATGTGCTACAGGTTTCACCAGCCTTGATACACCGGGGAGTTCGCAGGGCCTTCCTCCCCGCTCTGCAGCCACACATGCCAGTTACCTTCTGATAGAACGCTGATGGCGTCAGAGGGCGGATGCCCGTTGCCCGTCATGCTCTTGCCCGACATGTTTTTGGCATCCTGGACGTGGCTCTGGTAGAGCAGTGTGGAGCCCACGATGGGGTTGTAGCCCCCTACGTTAGCCGCCGAGGTGGAGGAGTCCCAGGCCAGCTCTCGCCTCTGCAGGCTGCAGTCTACGTCCAAGCCCGTCCACCCGTGGAATGCCAGCGTGTTGAGGAAGCCTGACATGGGGTTCAAGATGCCCTGGAACATAGAAGACGGAGATGTGATCAAGCATGATGCCTCGGTACAGTGCATTCTTTAGCCAAAATTATATTGAAAACAAACCCACCATGATGAACCATGTGATCAGCGCCGCGTTGCGTATATTCTTAAGGTCGCCGGCTTTTATGTCCGTCTGCATCTCCAGATAAAACAGCAGGCTCTCATTGATGATGTTGGGGAGCCAGCTGATAAGAATCATGAAACAAATATTGTGCATTTGAGTGTGTCTAAAGTGTCTTCTACAAATGGATAGAAGTCCAAACAATTGGCAAACAACATAGGACACGTCGTCCACCCAATTCAATCTAAGAGCTGACTAATAGATGCTCATGCATGTTTCTAAGAGGCAAATGTGGCCTGCATGCGAAGTCAGGATGGAAAATGACTTTGCTCTCAAAACAGAATATCAAGACCCAAATGAAGCCAGAGAACACCTGGGTAAAGAGTAAAACTACTGTGCTCGGGACAGATGAGACAAAAGTGGAGTTGTTAGGGCGCCATTCTAGACATCACAGAACACTGCACTTGAAAATAAGAACCTCATTGCATAGAGGTGGTGTTTTGGTTTGTGGCTGCATTCATGCCTCAACCTGGCCATCGTTGAGTAAACCACATGCATACCAGAACATTCCATTGTTCAAGGGAACATAAATCTTGCATAAGGAAAAAATTATTTACTGAGAAAAAGAAATGCAGTGAAATCCCAGATATCAATACTACTGAAAGGATGTGAGGAGATTTGAAGCCATCGAACAAGACACAGTTATAGCAGTACTGTAAAAAAGAGTGGGCAAATATTCCCTCCAGCCAAAGAGACTGATGGACAGTTCATTGGGTTATTTCAGTCAATGGGGTTGACTTGGTAAATTTGAACATAAATGTCTGGGGGAAATAATTATAGTTTTTAGTTGTTTATCAGCTTTATCTTACACTCAAAATATAATGTGAACCTAAACATTGAGTGAAAATTGTTACAAGAAAACATTTGAACTAAAAAATTATATTGTTATTGTGACCCCTGCATTTTGTACATTACTCCTTTGCAAAGAGAAGATACATCTCCTATAATGTTTGATGATGTGGGTAAACAAATTGGAGAATAATTCCTACGCACACAAACTCTCAGATGCTTTAGAATAGATTGTGGACTCTATTCTTAATTCCTTTCTATTTTAGTCGGACCATAGAACCTGGTTCCAATCAAAGTTCTAATGTTGCATCTCCAGGCACTTATGTTTGAGATTTGGTAACAATACACAGTATTGTTCTGGTGTCTCTTCCAAATAATCTGCGGGCACTGTTGGAGGTGGAATATCAGTGTAGTTTTGAAGACTTCTGCAATTCTCCAACTGTGATAATTGATTTTCTTTCTGCGTGGAGGCAAAAGACACATGTCCTCTTCCAGCCACGTTCATTACAGCACAGCGAGAAGATTCTCATGTATCTTTTATAGCAATTGCCTGATTTTGTTTATCCGATTTTCTAGGGGTGCCACAAATTATGGCATGAATGTTTTCAAATAAAATAAAATATGTATTTATTTTGACTTTAGCAAATAATAACATACTGTGCACCATATGGTGTATTACCTCCATTCTGTGTATACTACCACAATGAAAAGCAGTATTCTGGTATTTCAGATAAATACGTTGCTTACCAAACAAAGAACACAAGCATGATTTTGAAAAAGCGTATTTTTATCTCTGTTCCCAGGCGCCTCTCATTTTCTGTGTAGATCCCTTGGCGTCCTTTTAGTAGTGATGTCACTGAATGGAAAATACAAATGTATATTTTTGTAAATCAGTTTTGATAATAACCAAAATATTTCTATAAAAAGAAACGCTATACAGATTATATCATTTGGAGAATAAGACAGGCCTATAAAGCCTATTCAACAGAGCTGTTAGTATGTCTCTATAGAAAATGTGATATACATTAGAGTGCAGTGCCTTTCTCAAAAGAGATGCCTCTAGCATGGATCATATAACCATCTACCACCTATCTGAGAACACAATCTCGGTATGGACAAGGTCAGGACAAGGACACATATTTGAACCAGGTATGAACAGTAATGCAAATAAAAGTGGCCCAGCTGGGAGGCATATTGCCAGCCTAAGGTTGTGTATCACGAAGAGATAGTCAGGGCCAAGGAGGAAAGGGGGTCAACTGACCTGCAGACACGGTCCTGGCGAACAGCATTGGGTTGACTATCAGCACCAGCAGGAGAGGAGCGTAGGTAGTGATGTAGTGGGGGACAGCATGCTGCAGGCCATCCTCACAGCTGGAACGATAGAGCACTCAGACTGTAACGCACTGCACCTCACAACACATCCTCACAGCTGGAACGATAGAGCACTCAGACTGTAACGCACTGCACCTAACAACACATCCTCACAACTGGAACGATAGAGCACTCAGATTGTAACGCACTGCACCTCACAACAGATCCTCACAGCTGGAACGATAGAGCACTCAGACTGTAACACACTGCACCTCACAACACATCCTCACAGCTGGAACAATAGAGCACTCAGACTGTAACGCACTGCATCTCACAACACATCCTCACAGATGGAACCGTTGGAGCACTCAGACTAAAACACACTGCACATCACAACACATCCTCAGAGAGCACAGACTGAAGCGTACAGAAACCCTCAATGCAAATGCACCTGCTCCAGCAATAGAAATGTGATCAATGCAGAGCTATTGACTGTGACTGCACAACCCAGGTATTGGGGAAAAGATTGAACTGCCGGTCAAACCATGATAAAACCTTGTTTGTCAGACACAGCCACCGAAGTTGGCCCTCATACCTGGAGATGGATGGGTAGTAGAGCATGGCTATGCCCTCCACACACAGCAGCACGGCTAGACCCCATGTGATCATGTGATAGAGGACGATGGTGCTAACGGGACACATATCACATGTCAGTGCAGAGTCAGGGGAGGTTTTAAACAGGCACATACACATCTATCTCACTTATGGGCATATTAGATGAACGATAAAGACTAGCAAGTTGCAAAAGTAGAGTATTTTTGAGGTTTAAAAGGGCTTTTTCGGTTTGTCATTTCAACTTTTAACATTTAAAAGTAGAAATTGTTGATTTAATGTCAAACATTATACCCCAGATATTTTACTGATGCCGCAGGATTATGGTGACTGCTATAGAAAACTGTTTGAAATTAAGATCATACATTTGTGAGAATGACAAGCAATTTTTGCATGATCTTCTGCATAATGAAAGTGAAGTAGCATACCATGGCAGGCAGAATGAATAATTCAATACAATATTTGTTTTAGGCTGGGTTGTTGTTTGATGTTGAGTTGGAATACAGACATTATATTCATATTTTAATTAATTTTCAAACAATAAATACACCATAGTTGTAAAATGCTCAGCAGTGCAGGACAGTTGCTCTGCAACAGGAACATCGAATGAAGATCACAATAAACACTCCTAAAAGTGATGCATCAGTATGTGACAGTGGGAGGCAATAAAGACCACCTGATCCCTGCAGATCTTTTGACCACCAGAAATACGTCCACAGCGTAACAGAAGGTCCACCAGAAGGAAGCACTGAAGAACAACTGGATCCACATCTGGGGAACACAAGACCACCCATATCAGGCTACACTTTACTAGATGGACAATACAATCGCTATTCATCCAAATACTTCTAACATTGTTCAAATCTCGTTTACTACTATCTGTAGAGAAATTTAGAATTTTCAAATGAAAAATTTTTGACAATACCCTTTTTCCCACTATTGTATATCCGACAATTTCACATTTGCAACTTTTCTTTTGCCACAGTCTTAGAAGTACAGTGGCCTGGAAAAAGCTTTTTAGTTCTAAAAGGTTCCTCGGGCAATCGCTCTGAAAACGGTTTCAGAGAAACCTGAAGGTTCAAACAAACACCTTTTTGTATTGGGTTAAACTTTTTTAATTAACATATTGTAGAGGTGCCAGCCAACCAGATTGGAAATGTGGATTACTGGAGACTCAACATCCAGAAGTTTTTGTCGTCTGTTAGAATAAAACACATTCCTGTTCATTGAGCTAAGATTACAAAATGCTGAAAAAAATGGCCCGTGATTTTCTTATTACATAGTAATGTATTTGTCACTTTCCCAACATTTGTAAAGGCTCTAACACCTTTGTCAGCCTTCATCAACAAAACTATCTGCGTTCAAAATGTAATAACAATAAAACAGAACAGATGAACAACCACAGATATTTACTCAAATGGGTGTCCAAAAGTATAAATTCAAACCACTCCTCAACTAGTCCATGCTTCTATACACCAGGGTTCCTCCGGAAACCAGCTGCTGCAGTACAATAAACAATGAAATGTTTCTCCAAGAACCCGTCTACTAACTGAAGGTGAAAACATTTACTATTGACAATCAATAGTAAATGTTGAGAAACAACAGATGTTCCCTGAGGAACGCTGGAGTTTCTTGAGTCGGTAAACCGCCGTGAATCATACATACTGCGCTTCCCACACAGAACACCTCCGGCCAAGCGTCGCTGTTGTTGGCAACACTGATCCCGGCGATGAGGCTGGGCAAACCTAGCCAGATGGAAGACCGCACTAGGATACCTGTGTGAGAGAATCACAATGAGTACATCCCATTAAAGAGCTGTTTTACCGAGCTCCTGGATGTATGGTATGAGTGTCCATTAATGAAACAAGGCTCGTGTAACAAAACAAAAAATAAATGTATCGTAATTTCCAAACATCTGGCATTTTTGCGAGGTGCAAAGTGAACTGAAGTCATCATAACACCATGCACACATTCCAGCGTGTTATAATGTTAACTATTACTGGTTTTAATTAACACTGGGAATACGCACATTTGGCGCGCGTGTTTTTACGCACTTTGTTCGTGTGATTCTCTCATGGAATCCTTTTTATTGCGGTTACATTGGTAATGGAAATACTAGTCCTCTGGTGGTGTTTAATTTAACAGACCTTTCTGTTTCCTGAGTCCATCAGGGCTTCCCTGCCGCACGTTGTCATGACGCGTGAAAACATGTGAGAAACATAATGTGATGTGTGTTTGATGCACGTGTGTGTGTGTGTGTTTTGGCTGTAATGTGGTATGTTGAACAGATTTAGTTTTTGCAGCGGAAAAACATTGTTTCTTAGTTTTCACTGAAATAAATGTCAGCACGGTAACACCAGTAAATAATATAACCGATTTTCCGCATAAGATTACAAACGACAATAAAAAGATTGTCTTCACAAGGCAGCAGTGTAGTTTTCACACATTCCATTAATGTCTTCGTTATGTCACTACCGAACCATGCAGGACTGATTTTTTGAGTAACACTCCCACTCTCTAAGACCGTGTAAGAATGTCATCACAGAACCCTTCAAACATTATAGTGTACTACACCTTACCACACCTCTCTCATGAGTGTAATTCTAATCTTACCATATCCCTACCAAGATGTTTAGTTCTTCAACCAGATGATAGTAACTGTCCATTTAAAAAAACCTACACATCGCAGTTACACAATATTGCCCCTATTACTTCATGGATTGTTATGAAAAGGAGCTGACAACTAACTAGAAGGCCAATTTCATAATTCTTGAATAATTAATAACTTAACAGGTGTGGTACGACATGTCATGGTTAACTGTTTTATCGTATTATGTTTATCACGTTCCAATGAGTAGATTTCCACGCAGACTAAGGAGAGAATATTGAGGATGTGCCTATTGTAATGATTGTGTTTTACAGCTACACTATTGGATTCCATTGTCACAGCCACAGGGCATAACGAGCGACGTTAAAGCACACGGTAAAGTACGCTGATAGAATTACAAACTGGGTTTATGCCTAGAACTTTGATTAAACTATTCATTACATCAGCAGTCACGTGCAAGATGCAAATGAAGAGAAACGGCACTTATTCTTACCTGCGCATCCCAGTATATCACACATTGTGATGATGAACAATATTCTCGACGAAGACGCTGGTTTAGGAAGGGGGTATTGTCCAAGGCGTCTGTAACCCCTACGTTTGGGCAAAATTTGAAATATAGAAAATATCAAACTTAAACTTGCACTGCCGATGCAAATGGCGCCAAAGAAAAGGGGCTGAAAGTTAATGACAAAGTCGGTCGATGCATCTCTGTTTGGGCAGCAGAACGTCTCCAGCCTTGGGGATGCCATCATGGACTAGATGTAGAGAAGCAGGCTACAGTGTCAAGAAAGAAAAGAAAGGGAAATTCATTCATTTAGTCCGTGGAATGAGCTGTGCTCCTAGTGAAAATCACGGGTTCAATGATCATGTGCTTCTATTTAATCCTTTCAGTCAGAGCTTAACTGCCCCAATTTAGTAAGAGCCGACCAAATAATGTTGCTCTGACATCTAGAGTAATAAAGGCTTCCTCTTCCTCATTTCCAATTGTTGATGCCTCTTTAGTATATGTTTGGCCTATACATTGCGTATAGATGTTGAATGTTGTGAATAGAATGTGTATCACTGCGTTTAGGATCAGAATGACTCAGACCTTTAATAAATAACATATGAGAGCCTACCCAGGAGGAAAATGGAAAATCAGAAAATAAGGGAAATAAAACGGTACGCTTACTTTTATTATTTCTACAACTACAATTGAACAACTTCTAAACCCAAAGAGGACACGGAATATTTAAGCAATAATACGGCCTATAGGCCATTCCTAAAGGTTGTTACGCGCAAAACAGAAATGTCTGGATATTGCCGTGAATATTGGAAATACACCTCAAAACCCAGAAGAGCCATAATGAGTTTATAAACCAGTTAGAAGTTCAATTAGTACAGCAAAACCGATTTTGTCAAAGCCGTGGTGTACATACTATTATACCATCGCTTTTAAGTCCGTTTGTGTTTACGATACGAAACAGCATAAACACAATGCCCTGCTTTTCCTGTGTTGATAGTAGCAGATTATTTATTCGCATCATTGGCAAATTAGCAAAAAAACACTATGAGAAATGTATTATTTTGATCTAACAGCCAAAGTTCAAGGGGAATCGATTAACTATTGGTTGGAGTTGGACGAAGAAAAATTTGTTTATACAGAACGTGTGACCTACAAACTTTTTTTTAAGCAATGATCAACCCTCTTAATGCTACTACCATCTGGTGGTTGATAAAATAACTGGTATAGAGAAATCTATCCCAGAGCACTGCTGGTGAAAGCCATTGCCCAGGAGTTTCCTAGCATTTCTTTTATTCACATTTTGATTCCTCTATACAGAAACTTTGTAGATCCTTCAGAGCCCTTGATTCTTGATTGGCTTGTGGACTCCTCGTCAGCTCACCCCACACAGGTTGTCAATGGTATTTAGGCTAGGTGACTGTGATTCTGTGAGGAGTGAGCACTTTTTTGTGGGAAACAATAACAGTTCTTTAGCATACTGGCAGAAGTACAGTTTTAACAGGCTCGGTCTGCCTCACAGTTGTTTCTAAAGTGTACAAACCAGCAAAGCAAAGCATTTAAACTCACTTCCTGCCTGGCAACTCAGAGTTGGGACACCAACCAACCACAACGAATAACAGTTGAGGAACCAACGGGCACGGATGAGTTTTGACACCGGTGACTGGCCACAGTCCACTTGGAAGAGTTACAAAACCGATGGTGCAGGAAACTAGTAGTATGCCCTCTGATTTGCAAAGTCTCTGGGTAAACAATGACACAAGCTAGAAGACAAAGCGAGGATCAGGGAAACAATGCATCTCAGAACAGATCTATTGTTTTTTTCTCAAATCCTTTGATGAGTGGTGAGTAGCTGTAGACTGCTTAGTGCATAACATTATTTGTCTTTACTGGTGAATTATGGTTTGGATGATAAATGTATGAGTCTGCGAAACATCCTATGAGTGTTATTCTACTCTTGTAAGATATTGAGTCAGATTGGTCTCCCATTCATGATGCAGCCTACAACGGAAAGATTCTTACACTGAGACAACTGATAGATCAGGTAAGGAACGCACCTGTCCCAGTAACATTGACTGGTGAGGCACATTATTTTAACCTCATGTGCTGGGTATTGTAATATTTATATGAGATATGTCTGTTCACGATCTAACAATAGTGAGTAATTTCTGTTAATATAGTCAGTGTATTTGTCAATTCTGTTCACAGGGAACATGCGTCAACCTCTCCACTCTGGACAGAGTTACTCCCCTTTACGTAGCCTGTGTGCAGGGACACACCGCCTGTGTCAGATTGCTTTTAGACAATGGGGCAAATGTGAGTAAGAAATGTCACTACACAAACCTCTCACATGATTATGAATCATTTAATAAAGATCAAAACACCCCGCGTATCGGGGGGCAAATTATGTATCTACGAAGTATTTCGGCGATGTACCACGGACATTCCGAGCTTCTTTCACGCTATTAGCACAGATCTGTAGACAACAATAACCCTACTGTTGAACTCGACTTTACGCTTTTTGAGTGTAACATTGCGTGTTCCAAAAGTAACAGAATTACAAAGTGTAAGAGATGTTTAGGAATCAGAATTATTTAAGTGAACATTTAACATACATTGTATGTATAGCTGTGAATATAGGAAGGGCTATTCATGGCAATTTGATTTTAAAATGCTTATATCCTAAAGCAAAACGTCAAAATGATAAATGCTTCTTGTCAAAACATTAAGCAGTAAACATTCTTCCCAAATTCAAGTGTTAAGTGAACACAATGATTACTCTAAAATGTCAACAGAAACATCTAATACAAAATGTAAAATTATTAAAAGAAGAATGCTAAGTGAAACATATACATTTTTAATAAATTAGTTTGTGTGTCCCTCCCAAATACACCTGCAGTAGCTCCACAGACCCCCTGTGGGCCCCAGACCCCTTGTTGAGAACCAGTATAGATCGTAGATGCCATATATGGCTGATAGCTGACCACTCTATGAGGCCCTAAGAAACATGTTTGCCACAATATCCCAGAAATTGTTGCTATTTGGCAGCGATGCGAGTTGCCTAAAGAACTGTCAAACATTATTTTCACAAGATATGATTTAAAAAAGTAACATCTCTGGATAAAGAAACTAGCTAAAAGCTGTGGGTGTTGACAGTCTTGACAAGGATTGCATTAATGTGGTCCAACAGGTAAGGTGTGAAAAATGCAAAGTCGGGGGTCCATTTCTTAGGGTGAAAAAACCCAGTAGTTCTGTTCTCAGAGCAAGACAGTTATTCCTAATGGCTCCCAAGTTGTTCCCGGGTGAAAAAGACATTGCCCCTCTAGATATAATCCGTGTGCCCCCATAAACACCGTAAGATATGCCTCCACAGTCATTTCCTCCAGGAGCAGGACCTGTAGACAAGGTAAGGACACAGACAGAATAACTTTTACCAAAATAAGTTAACAATTGACTGCGGGATATCTAACTGAACTATCCTAACTAGCCTGCTTAATTAATTACAGAGTGCCTATCCGATGCATTAAATCATTAACATACCTGCTTGTGATTTGTCCGAGTCATGGTTGATATAAGGAGCTTTGCTTTGTGTTTAAGTTGCATGGGCATCCACACCTACATTTAAATTAGAACAACAGAAACAACGGCGGCAAAATTTTCATCAGGGAGATCCTGATTCCAGCACTCTACAGCGCTTAGCACGAGCAGCTATAAAGTTAACCAAGGTTGTCGGAAGAATGAACGTGTTCACCTTTTGAAACACGTGACTTCTAGGACCAGCAGTGTGGAAAAGTGTAAGCCTACCTGCCTAGTCTTGGGCAATGTCAGTGGTAGACTCGAAGACATGTATTTCTGGATATCAGCTGGGCTATAGGTTTGATCATGGATTTCGGTAAACAGTTTTGTGTATCTTAATTATAAACGATTTGCCATAAAACACCAGTTGGAATGTAGCAAACATGTAGCATGAACGTAGCATGTATGTAGCATGAATAAAGCTATTGAATTGAGCTATTTAAACAAATCTGTTGATGATGCCTGCTGTCTCAAGGGCTGGACGGTGAAGACAACGGGTTCTTAGCGGGGCTGTTAGCAGTAGCTCAATTGGTTTCAGTAGGAGGTTGCAGGGATTGAGATAGTGGATGTAAGAAGAGACAAGTAGGCCGAGAGCTGACGGGGGCATGTCGACGTCTCTACCCTGCGGTACCCAGGTAGACGTGGCAGCGCTGCAGCGGACCACACCCTTGTCGGAGGCCTCTGCCCGGGGACATGCCGCTTGTGTTAGTCTACTCCTCCAGCATGGAGCCTCACCACAGGGATCCACCCACCAGGCCTCCTCCACCCACCAGGCTGCAGACAGCGGTGGAGGGTTGCATTCTTAAGGATGGACTCAGGCCTTGTGTGAAGCAGCAGCCAAAGCCACAGGAATTCACTGAAGACTGTAGTTTGTGCCAAAGTAGTAAAACTGAAAAGCCCTGTTTAACAAAATGCTGGAGAAAATCTCGTTCTTGAGAGAGTATGACTCAACTTTGATTTAGTGAAAGTTGCAAACACGTTTTTTCAAATTAAAGTATTAAAATATATCCTGCCATCTTTCCTTTTTGTACACACAAGACCCATTGTTCAGTGTTTCTGTAATGCTAAGCATGTGATGTATCAAAGCATATCTCACAAGGTTAAAATCTCTGTCCAGGTCACCCAGAGTGCATCTTGTCTCCGTTTCAACACTAGCAAACCAAAATCAAGCTTAGCACTACACTTCCCGCAGCGGTTAGCATCTGAGCAGAGTGAGGACATTAATCAAGATTGGTATGAAAATACATTCATATCAGTTTGTTGTTATTTTGCAAAAGTGATGTACAGAATCTAAACAGGTAGACTCTGGACTAGACTTGAACAGTGTACTTTACTGTGTTAAGTATAATTTAGACTTGGCTTGTAGTATATGGCCTTTTATTCAACCATTACTGTAGCAGAGAGACATGCTCAGACCAGTAAAGCCTTGCTTAAACATATCAAAATACATCGCATTCAGGGGCCCTTCACGTTTCCCACATACTGTTGTGTTTTAGACGTTTTTAATAATTTATTGTATTCATTTCTTTTTCAATCGACACACAATACTTTTTTTTAATGTAAATACTGTAAGTTTTCACAATGTTTTTTGAGTACTTTGTATAAGCACCTTTGGCACTGACGGCCTTGAGTATTCTTGGATATCCATCTACCAGATTTGCACACCTGTATTTGGGCATGTTCCCACATTCTTGCTTATAGATCCTGGCAAGCGCTATCAGATTGGATAGGGTGGGTTGGTAAACTTTTATTTGACATTTATTATGACATTTAAATTGTCATATGGGAACTAAAACAACTCTGAATGGTATTCCATGAATGTTAAGCAAAATATTGAGAAACAGTGTTACCCAGGATAGTAATTTTGGAGGGTTCCAAAACTAGGTTCTCTGACCCAGAAAACAGCATTTACTTTTATGTTTATTTGCATTTAGAAGCAACCTACAATCCTTAAGGGAGTTTTGTAACACTCGGAAATAAGACTGCAGGTGTGCAAACGCTAGTTTGAGAGAGGGAGCTGTAGCATAATACTGTCATCAGCATAAAACTGACATGTACAAATCCTCACAAAGATACAGATTACATTTACATACTGGTGTTCTTTGGCGGCAGTTGAGCTGCCTGGTGCTGGGCTGTGAGCACACATCCGACTAGAGGACGCCAGGCCCACACGTCACCTTTATGGTGCTGGGCTGTGAGCACACATCCGACTAGAGGACGCCAGGCCCACACGTCACCTTTATGGTGCTGGGCTGTGAGCACACATCCGACTAGAGGACGCCAGGCCCACACGTCACCTTTATGGTGCTGGGCTGTGAGCA
>JACXGK010004689.1:0-16446 GCA_016801125.1 Novumbra hubbsi
AGTTTGAATCGACAAGGTGGTGTCGAAAACCAGGAAGCTAAGTAGGGTTGGTGATTATTGACGAGGGACAGGTGTGAGTCGTTGAGTGTGTGATTGGTGACTGGATGGTTTGGTACAGTGATGAGCACATCGCTCAAAGCCCCCAGGGGGCGAAGCAGAGGCGGAAAACGAGTCAAGTCAGGGAAAACCCTGACAGAACAGGGAGTAACAGTTGTCTTAAGGTAAGAGACTGGTTAGGAACAGGGAGTAACAGTTGTCTTAAGGTAAGAGACAGGTAAGGAACAGGGAGTAACTGTTGTCTTAAGGTAAGAGACAGGTACGGAACAGGGAGTAACAGTAGTCTTAAGTTTGGAGAGACAGGAAAGGAACAGGGAGTAACAGTAGTCTTAAGTTTGGAGAGACAGGTAAGGAACAGGGAGTAACAGTTGTCTTAAGGTAAGAGTCTGGTTAGGAACAGGGAGTAACAGTTGTCTTAAGGTAAGAGACAGGTAAGGAACAGGGAGTAACAGTAGTCTTAAGTTTGGAGAGACAGGAAAGGAACAGGGAGTAACAGTAGTCTTAAGGTAAGAGAATCCAACGTCTGACAGTGAACATCTGTTAGGAAAAACTAAGATCCCTGAGAGCAAAAGGATTCTTCACCCCCATTCCACTCCCTTCCTCCCTCCCTCTAAACCAAGCCAGTAGCACAGGGTCCAGAACAGAGAGCAAGGCAGGAATTAGCCTTGGCACAGGTCACACGAGCGCGCCACTGAGGAAAGTATGGTGTCTAGAGACAGATAGGAAGCTAATATCAAAGTAACCTTGTCCCCAGTCTGTTGCAGTTGTGAGACTAATATCAAAACAACAGCAGAATGCAATTCTACAGCTACATTTGCCAAACAGGTTCCTTTTCAATTGTTCTGAATGGGTCCCGGTGTTTTTTTTTTAGTATAGATGGGATTATTCCAGACCGATATTACAGGGATGGACATGAACAGAATGTTTCGTCGTGAGAGACGTGACCACATTTCCAAACGCAGCGCGAGTACAGACCTTAACTTAGAGAGACAACAGAGGGAGACACAAGGTCTCTGAAGGGGAGACGGTGCACGAGCGGCAGAACTAAATGAAAGGTGCCTTCATTGCCTTTAAGTGTCAGAATGTGTCAGGAGGGAGAGAGAAGGGAGGGAGGGAGACAAAGGGAGAAGGGGAGAGAGGGAAAAGAGATGAAGACAGAAAACCACAGGAGAGATGAGAGAGAAAAAAGGGAGGAAGTGAAATAGAGAGAGAGAGAGACAGCAGTGTAACAAACGAAAGGTGCCTTTAACAAAGTGTCAAGAAGAAAACCATCAACATCTGATGGATCTGCTTTTATCCCTGAGAACACTTTGCCACCTACTGACTAGTCCTGGTAATCACATGACAAAAGAAGTGGATTGACCGTCCGATATAACATATATATAACTATAGTATCATTTGTATCTTTAAAAATAATTTAGGATATTGACAATATAAAGTAATTAATGATCTATGTATTTTCCTTGACATTTTAAAATATACTCATAATGTCTGACAAAACGCAAGACTCTAATGTTAAAATGTTTTGTAAATAATGAATAATAAAGATGTGTGTAAATATTAAAAAGCTTTGATAGAGGCACACAAGGCTACACATGAAAGTACTTAACAAAAAAGCAAGCAGTCACTGAAATGATGATAAAATTAACAACATTATTAATGTAAGGGAAGACTCTGGGCTATTGCATCTCTAAGGTTCACTCCTTTGATATATTTTTATATATCTCATTAATATTGCATTGCTTAAGTCTTAATCATTATCCCCAATATACAACATCTTCATTACCAACCAGCCAAGGTTTTCAAGCTTCTTCAATCAGAGAAATAAGTTGAATAATACCACACATCATGCATTCTAATAAGAACTCCACCACAGAGCTTCTAGAATGGAAATTCACATCATTCTAAGTCTAAGGTTTTAACCCTTTCTCCTGTTGTACTCCACAAAACGCATTACTCAGAAAGCGCTCAATATATCGTCAATGTTGTGGTGTGTTAATTAAAAGATTCCTAAGTCAATCAGAGTGCATTAAAATAGTGCAGAGTGTGTTCAGCACACCCGCTTCTGTAGGAAAAACATCAAAGGGTTTCAGCAGCAGGCATGAAAGGCATTAGAAATTAGCTTTGAAAAGAAGAGCAGCTAACGCCAAGCCATTCCTAGCCTGCAGGAAGATGGGAGGAAGGGAGTGAGACAGAAGTGAGTGCCTGGCTGGCTGATACAGGTACTGTAACACTCCTGCCTCAAATAATGTAGTTACCTAGCCAGAAGGCAGGAGGATAAGAGAAGAGGGACAGAGAGGAGAGAGAGGGGGAGGGAGAGAGAGAGCAGGAAAAAATGAGGTGCCAAAAAGTGTGAGAGAAACTGGAAGAGCGAGAGAAAATTAGAGAAAGACAGAAGGAGAACTAAAGCCAGAGTACAAGAGAGAGAGGAGATGAGAGGGAGAAATGCTAAATGTTAATCTGCTTTTAGATCTCTCTCCAGATTTTGTCAGTTCAGAGAGCACATGTGCAGTTTTTTTTCTGTGTTTCAAACCCTGTTGCTTCTTCTACCCAGACAGTGTATACACTTTGATAAGTAGGTTACCTCTTTTTTTTCATCTTACTGACAATAATCAAAAAGTGAACCATTACCATATGTGGAGTACTTACCCTGCTAATACGCAATAGAGGTTTTAACATTTTAGGAATAATGTCTAGAGTATTTGCCTAGCATTTTGAGAGTCTCAACACAAAACGATAAGGTTGTTAAATCAAATTCCCAAGGTAGCATGGTGAAACATCTGTCTTTCTGTCTTTGAGCAAGGCAGATATTCAAAGTTGTTATGGCATCACTCTACCATTACTCTTTCAGTTATTAGAGTTGTTCACAGATCTCTTGGCAACATCATATTCCCAAGAGCCAACAAATTGTTCCTGGTCAGGTCCAGACTGATTGTCATAGTGTCTCTGGTTTTTGTAGGCATACTACAGCGGGTGGACCTGAGTGGACCATTACACAGCTTGGCATATATTATATTTTTAAGTTAATAATGTGAATATATTGACTTATAGAATGCTGGGCCAAAATATATTCACTCGGTTCTGGTCTAGCCTTCAACGTTAGTCTAACCGTTTTGGCTCTGAAAAATCAAAAGATAGCTGCCTGAACTTTGCGGCCGCTGAGAAACTGAAACACATTTAGTTTATTCTTCATTATCATCGTCAAAACAAAAACAAAATTACCAAATATCTACAAGATAATCAAAAATCGAATTAATCAAACAGAAACAGGACCCAAATATTTACAAATGTGCTGTGCGGGTGTTCTCGGTCTATGCTTCCTTATGGCACCATGGCAACCATAGAACTCACACTCCAACATTGGCTTTTGCCATTTGTACATCTGGACTAGATTTCGTCTATCCCAGACGCAGCAACTATCTACCGTAAATCAGTCATACATCATCAGGTGTATCATACAAAGCCTTCCCCCGTTGGCATACTGTGACCTACTTCAGTCTACGTTCTCCTCTTCGAGCGTGGGCAGACTGGACATGTTGAACGCACACATACAAACCTCCGCGAAAGGCATATTTTATAGACATCATCTTCATAGATGACTCAGTTAACGATGGACAAGTGGCGCGTGTTTGAACCTTACAGTTCTTGCAAATTACTTTAACAACAAATTGTTTAATTCACTGCCGTGCCAAAATATTTTGTTGGTGTCTAATCATAGAGGCAGCAATCGCTGGCATAGGCGTCATTACAGGAACATTTGAGTATGTTGACATTGTAAAATAACTTACCTGCAGCCCTCCGCCACAGTTGTCATCCTCGTATTGTTTATTCACCGGTTAATAGTCGTTTTTTCTCTCAGTTGGTCTAACCTTTGCTGGACACTACGATCTTTCCCTCGGTTCAGCGACAGTAGAGCGCGAGGGGTCTAGTGCAAATATCCTAAGCCAAGGCTGTAGGAAGCCTATACCTTCCGGACCTATCCGCTCTCGTCGGTTTCTGCTGATGCTGCGCGCAAAACATCAGTTCCAGAGAACAGGGGCAAGTGCACAAGGGTGGCTTGTGTCAGACTGAACCTGGTCTAAACGTGTCAGACAGCATGCTACAGACGCTAAGCGCTTGTTTAGTTAACACGATTATGACCAAGAATACAGGCAACAGGCTCTTGTTTGTACAAGGCTATGTAGTCGGGACGGCTACTTGTATCTCCCGACGTCCTTGCATCAGATGCCAGAGGTGCAATTGTTGCTTGCCTTTTACGCACTGTTTAGTTAATGCGGTCATAATGCCCTTGTTGTTCCTTCACGTTCTGGCCGTTTCTACTGCAAACCGCGTGTTGAGAAAAACCTCACTGGACGCATATGGACCAACTACAAAGAATTTCAAAGTTATGTGGATTTTAAACTTTGCCGAGGTTAGTCTCCAAACATTCAGAATTCGTCTTTAAGATATATATATAACGGAACATGTCCACTGCATATCACAACACACAACACGTCAAAGAAATAAGTCGCATCGTCAAATTCAATTCAATGCCTTCGATTCAATGCCTTTATTATTGCTGGCTTTTTTAGATTCAGAGAATTAGCTTAAGTCATAGAAAATTTAATCATTATCAAGAGCCCCTCTTCCAAACTGCATAAATCACTGTTGGAATTACAGAACTAATAATTTACATGTTCATCTGGTAATTAACCATTACTCCCAAGACATTAAGACAGTATGCTGTGCTCCAAATCAAAAAGCAGTTTACTTTTCTTAAGTTAAGTTGCAGTACCCTTTAGAAGGGGTTGTATTCTGTGAATTCTACAACATCCTTTAAATGAGCTTATGCCATTATAATATAGTGCAGTTGAAAGATTTGAACATCTGCCATTGTCTGGGTAAAGTTCATTCTCTCTTCCCCCTTTCCTCCTATCTCTTGTCCACTTCTCCTCCAATCTCTCTTCCACCTCTCCTCCTATCTCTCTATCCCCTCTTTTCCTATCTCTCTTCCCCCTCTCCAATATCTCTTCCCCCTCTCCTCCTATCTCTCATCCACCTCTCCTCCTATCTCTTGTCCACCTCTCCTCCTATCTCTCTTCCTCTTCCCTGTCTGATCCCCCTTTTCTCCTATCTCTCGTCCACCTCTCCTTCTATCTCTCTTCCCTCTATTCTCCTTTCTCTCTTCCCCCTTCTCCTCTTGTCTCTCTTCCGCCTCTCCTCCTATCTCTCCCCCCTTCTCCTATCTCTCTCCCCCTTATCCTCCTATCTCTCTTCCTCTTTCCTCTCTCTCCCCCCTTTCCTCCTATCTCTCGTCCACCTCTCCTTCTATCTCTCTTCCCCCTCTCCTCCTTTCTCTCTTCCCCCTTCTCCTCTTGTCTCTTTTCCGCCTCTCCTCCTATCTCTCCCCCCTTCTCCTATCTCTCTCCCCCTTCTCCTCCTATCTCTCTTCCCCCTCTCCCCCCTCTGCTTCATTCAGTGGCCAAACATGATGTTGTCAGCAGCACTGAGGGCAAGGCATTCTTCTTCTTAGAGATGGTTTCTCTCCACTCTGTAGACAAGCAGAGAAAAGAGAGAGTGATGGACCAAGAGAGAGGAAAGGGAGAGATAGAAGATGGGGAACTCCTCTTTGACACCATATCAACAGCTCATTATCATTGCCTTTCACCACTGTACTTTATTGAGAGTGACTGAAACAGTTTAGGTTCAATACAGCCTGGGATCCGCAGATGAGCAGACCAGGGAGATATTTCAACCCAGTGAATAGTGGGCACTAATAAGCTGCTCTCATGCTGTGAATGGCTATTGGTCTGTAGTTCTCTGTGTGCGTGTGAAAAAAAATCTCACCCCTTAAAAAAGTCAGAGCAGTATCAACTACATCCTTAGTACAGTATCCAGTTCACTCGATCCACTACAGTATCTACTACAATATCCACCCACTAAGCCAGGATGAGCCATGAGTTTATCTTCTCATCTGAGCTCAATAATTACTCATGTGGAGTGCAGTGACTTTGGCAGCCGCCAGTCGTTAAGTCTTGGCCTTTCTATCGACCAATCAATGGCATGGAATACAAACCCTCCGAGCGCCATAATGACAGATTGGACATTGATCCCAGAGCTGTGTGTCTCAGGCAGCCATATTGATAAGGCCTGTGTGTGTGTATGTGTGTGTGTGTGCGTACGTATATGAGTAAAGACATTGACAAACACACACTGAAATGTGGGTGTGTGTGAACAGGCTGTCAGAAGTAAATGCCTTAATAACGCACTGCCACTGGATACAACATGATAAGCTGATCACCTAAGGAGAGCATGTCCCCCAGAAGATCCAAAAAGCCCTGTCCCAAGGGACAGAATGACAGCGAGAAGGGAGGAGAGGTAAACGCACACCTGGCATTCATCCCGGCATCGCCAACATCTTCTTACTTCTATCTACCTGCAGTCATTGCTCTACCTCATTAAACTGCCCCAGACACCTTAGAGGCTGAGAGGATTTTCCCTTCCACTTACCATAATGGTCTTACTGTAAGCTTAGATGTAAGCTTAGATGCGTCGAGGCAAACGAGATAAGGTAAATCCTACCGTGGATCGAGGTTAAAAGTGACGTTGAGGGCCACGGTGAACTATGTATCCGGGAAGGAACGTTGCAGGGGCCATAAAGCCAGAGCGTCTCCCTAACGATCTAAATGCCTCTGCGCCGTCGCTGTGTCCGCTGGAACCAGATCAGCGAAACGACCAAGACGAAGGTTTCTGCTGCATATGCTGTGTATGTTGCATACTGCCAAACCCTTCATGAATTTGAAAATAATTCTGGTTTACAGTGCAGAAAAAGTAGTATGTAGCAAAATAAACAATCAATTGTTGTTGAATTATTATTAATACCAATGTTTGGGGCAAATTATGCCTGACATTTTAAATTATAGAAGCCTTCTGAAATCTAAATACAGGTTCGCAAACATTCCAAAATATTTTGCGATAATTTTTTAGATAATAGATAGATAAATCATTTGTAGAAAGTTGGTCAAGTGAAGATCCTTTCACCCATGTACATGCTCAGTACATGCACCAATACACACACACACACACGTACACTAATGATTCCATGAGACTGGGAGACAAATAAATCACACTAAATGAACTATTCATCATGAAAACTGAAGGCACTGACTAAGAGTTTTTCTTTCAAGCAGGTAGCATTTATCTATCAGTGTCATTGTCCAGACATGAACATCATTCATTTTTTCTATATTTTCCAAAGGTCCATATTGGTTGTTTTCCCCTCCATACCTGACGCTGTCTGCGGTTAAACAATTTTGCTCAAAAGCATTTTGCTGAGAACAACACATATCATTGAAGATGGATGACTTTGTATGTTCATCAACCTCAGTGTGTGTGTGTGTGTGTGTGTACACTGTAGGTCTATCATTTTTTATCTGTCACTCCAGTAGGTGGGGAATGTTCCTGAGACTTCCAGAGACAGTTCAATTTATCTGTGAGAACACACATATATGACTGGAGGCCATAAGTGTTAAGGTCAAACTCAGAGCAAGAAGTACAATAACTAGTGAAGAACCATAACTCTTGAAAATAATACAAAGCATCTGTAAACGTTATCTGTTGTTAGGAATATTATCTCTCCGCAATCTGTACTTACCACAGAATCATCATGGTTGTCATAAGTTGTATTGTAGACAGTGGTGGTGATGGAAATACGAAATACAAGCACTCCCTCTAGTGATAAAATACTGTATTCAAAAAATCGGAGTAATGTAGTCGCTTAAGAAAATACAGGTAATGTAAATGGTTTAATGCCCTTCAGAACAGAAAATATGGGCGTAATATTTGTTCAGTTGCTAATCTTTAGCTCAGTCAAGCTCTGGAAGTACATTCAATACCACAATACAGCAAATGTGAATAATGATCTAATAAATAACAGTGATTCCTGGATATATTCAAGATGTAGATATAGATACAAATCATTTAGTCCTAAATATCCTATATTTCATAAAAGTATTTGTAAATGAGTGAGAATATACTGCTTATTCCGCACGCGCATTGTACTGAAGTTGCAGTGTGTGTATGTTGTCACTAGGTGGCAGCAGAAGGCTTTGTGTTGTATAATAAGGCTCAGAGTCAAGCCCTGGAAAATGGTCTAACAATTCAGTAGGACTTAAAAATGACCAGATATCAGGACTAAATATCTCATTAACACATCCGCAAGCCCAGTATATATTCGTTTTGACGGATGACAACAGAACACATTGGCTATCAAGAGGCGTTAGGTCAGTAAAATACATTTGTGCCAAGCCACCGAAGCGAACAAAAGGCTCTTGTTCTGTCCCAAAGCAAATCAGTTCACTGCTCCCAAGTTGTTGCTGTAAATAAACATGTGTTCTTAGCATTCGTACCTGGTAGAATAACAGTAAAGAAACTGTTAAAAGAACCTCTGACCTATGCCTCACACACTGACACACACACACAAACAACAGACGAAAATATACATGGACTTGGACAGATAACCATGCACACCACCATCGGTGTTTCACGCAACACCATGAATCCCTTCTTGACTGTGGTTTAAGCCATTATCCCTGCTTGGGTCATTAGTGACAGTGTAGTTGGTGTGAAATGCCGAACTGACTGTGTGAGTGTTTAAACTCTCTGGCCAGCTGTCGGGATAATGGTATTGGAGAGAGGAGACAGAGAAATGTCCTTGGCATCCAGAGCGAAACCATGTTTATATGCGTGTGTAAGAGAGAGAGAGAGAGCACGTGTTTGTGTCTATGTGGGCTTGTGCAGAGGCCTTGGTCAGGAATTAAAAGAAAGCGCTTGCCTCTAGTTCCTAAAAAGAGGACTGGGTTTGTCAGTACTCCAACATCATATAACACAACGACAACAAAAAAGTTACTTGCGAAACCCTACCCATCGCACCCAGGGTTAGCAAACTTGGGCAAGAATTGTAATTAAAGTGTATGTAATTGTGTGTGCGTGTGTGTGCGTGTGTGTGTTTGAAGTGGTCCATGTTCATTCTAATGCTATGCGACAGCTCCCAGAACAGAGTTGGTGTCGCCAGAGGGAGAAGGCACGGTGTGTGTACTCTGGTGGTGAAGTACCAATCCGTTATTTATAGGCCTACCGCGGATCAGGCAAAGGCCAGGTTCAAAAGGTCGCCTCCCCTAACGCATCAGCCTATTTGTATTTCACATTGCTGCATGGCACTTTGAAAACCACACACACTCTCACGCACACAAAGAGGTGAAAGGATGGGGAATCTAGACTCTTAAGACACTCTGGTCCTCAGGGCCTCAAAGACATAACTTCTTCTAGTTGCACATTTTACATTTACTTGATGGGTAATAAAACATTCATAAGGAGATGTGAGACCAGGACATCCAAGATGAAGTGAAGACAGTACAGGAATCACAGACAAGAAAATCAAGTGAAGGACGGAAATTGTGCTTGTTTAATTTGGCAGACGTCAGACAATATCATGCTTGAAGAATCAGTAGAATTTTTCACATTTTCCTCCCTGATTTTATTCCCATATCCAATTCCATGTTACTCAGTTGTGCCTCAGCAAATTCTAACAGGCTTCGTAAATGTGAAAATCGTAGCACGTCTGCCTCCTAGAAATCCCCGCCAAGCCATTTGTCTGTTTTTCTTGCTACATGTCCAATCAGGAAATTGTTTTCCAATGGGTGCGTTTGAGTACGCGTTCCTTTGACTGACAACCTGTTAGCTTTTGCAGGCACTCAACCCCTCCTGAAGGAGTTGGTAGAGCGTGATCCAATATGATAGCACCATTTGTTTTATGTACAGGTTCAAAACTCATTTGTTACTCTTGGATCTTCACACGAGTAGGATGCCGAAATATATTTATAACTCGCAGATAAGAACCAACAGAACAATGAGGGAGTAACCATATCTGGGGTCAGAGTTTAAGTAACAAGCTCTTGGATCCTGGACTGATTACCTCCTGAATGCCTCCACGCCTTTTCCTCAGGCAAACCACAATAACACATTTCACTTCAACTCATCTATTAACAACACTCTTGATCATCCAGTGCAAGAAATCCATTGACCCAAATGAATTAAGTGAGTTCAGAAAACAGAATTTTCAATATAAAATTCCCTATACATGACTTGTGCCTTAAGCTGTTACTACAATTCCGCCTGAGGTTGGTTTAAGAACAAAAACGTAAAAACTGGACAAAGTTAAAAACATTATATTGTTTCAAACATAATAATGGACTAGCTTTTAACCTTCTCCAAAACATTGAATGCAAAAAACTTTTTGTTGCCAACTGAATTTTTCAATCCATTAAAACTAAGTTGGTCCCACTTAGCATGGCTGGAGTGTCGTTGGTGCCACAATCTTAATGTTTGCTGGGGTTTTTACAGGGGTCAACAATCAATATGTGGCCTAAGGTTGTCCAATGTTCTAGGCCATTGCCTACATTAACACATACCACTGAAGCATGAGTTTGATTCTAGCCTGCTATTTCAGCACAATCTCTCTTTTTTATTACTCTCTCTGCGAAATACAGTAAAAAATGCCTGAACATATTTAACTCTGCACTTGCATCACAGAATGGCACATAATTCACTCTCCCTATAAGAGAGCTCACTATTGAAGTATATGAAAGGGGTGAATTATAAAGCTTATATAGTTCAGGCACAATAATGTTCAGCCTTACTTTCAAACACATACAGCGCTGTAGATGTTGCTCAAGGACATACATATTTGATGCTCAACGCCACTGAAGCATAATGCAGCATAGACGGGTGTGGGGGGGCAGACGACTCAAATCCCTGGTCCTTGGCTTTGGTCCCACACAGTCTTAACAAGGGTAGGCATGTAATGCACGCTGTACTGCAACGGTGAGTGCTAGCAATTTACACTGCGATTAATCATTGGGAAAACATATGCCACAGAGACCTGCAAAAAACAATGATGGAAAAGCAGGGTCAAAGTATTTTTTGACAACCACTAACGACCACAAACAAACAACCAACCACAGACCTTACCTAGAATGGCACACAAATGACCAACAACCAATCACTGAGACATGCTAACACCAATGACTTTATTACTGTATGAATGGACCGTAGCCTGAACAACTGCCTCTACGCAAGGCTGACAGACAGCACTGTGTCCCAGATACTTGACCAGAATTGATCTTTATCGCTGAATGCACTGTAGCACAATTGGAGTGGCCCCAAGAAAAACACCATGGTAAGGTTGGGACATAGGAGACAGCAAAGAAAGACAACCACTACCAAGTGATTATAGCACAAAGCCCAGGTCATTTAGATATCAGGTTTTATCATAGGCCGGACTACCCTGGTGACAGGTTGATATAGTACATTTAACTTGGATCACCATCTTAAGCCTATTGTTTTGAAATACTCCAGCGAATAGATAGGGTGTGTTTAGTGCAGAAGCCAAAAAGGAAAAATAGATTTACCTTGGCAAAAGCAGAGCGTTTGATTGGTTTAAGTACAGTAGTACAGTAAGTGTGATATTAGGCAATGATGTGACAAAGCTCTTGTCCTAAATGGTGTCCTACATCCTATGCAGTGCAAGACTTTGGCCAGGGTTATAATCATTAACAACGCAATTATTTAGTGAAAAGGCTGTAATTTGGGACAATAGATGGTAGTTAGGGAGCACACTAAATTACATCTAATGGCATCAGCTGTTTGTAGTAAAGGTTTACTGATTCTTTCAAACAGGTAAGGTCCAACAAAAATACATTTGTTCTATTTATTTAGTTACAGTAAACCTACTACTGTGTATTCAGTGGACAAGTCACGTACGCAGCAGTGGTGGTTCCTGATTGGCTGTGTTGCCAGAGCTGTGTGAAATGAAGACAGAGTCTTTTCGAGCAATTGATTATTCGGAGACTAAATAAAATGTATATCAAATAATGTTCCACTCCGTTAACATGCAGGTAAAAGAATAAATAATACCGGCAAGAGCAAGCGTGGGTTTATCTTACAACATGATGACATACATGTGTCATGCCACATCGAGATTCTTCTGTGATTTGTCATTTGAAAAAGAAAAGAAAAATAATATAGAATGTGATTCAACCAAATAGTCCAGCTCAGGTAATCCAGCTGTGACAGGATGGCAGATTCCTATGTGCCGTCTCAATAAGGTTTGCTGTGTCTCCCAGTACAGTCTCATGAGCATGGAGGAGATACCAGGAGACAGGCCGTTACACGAGGAGAGTAGGACGGGGCCGTAGAAGGGCATCAACCCAGCAGCAGGACCGAGGAGGAACCGGAGGAGCCCTGCCACTACTGGTGTCCATGTTCCTGACCAGACTGTCAGAAACAGACTCCATGAGGGGGGCATGAGGGCCTGACGTCCCCCAGTGGGACCTGTGCTCACAGCCCGGCACCGTGCAGCTCGTTTGGCATTTAGCAGGTCCACCATTGGCGTCCGTTCTCTTCACAGATGAGAGCAGGTTCCCACTGGTCACGTGACGTATGTGAAAGAGTCTGGAGATGCCGTGGTGGTTAGCGTTATGCCCCCTGCAACATCATCCTGCACAACCGGTTTGGCGGTGGGTCAGTGTGTTTGAATCCAGCCCTCAATCAGTTGGTGATTTTGGTTAACATGGATTGTTGTTACGTCATTTTGTTCTAAACTAATTACACAATGTACCGTACAGTACATTTTGATTTTGATTTCCTTCATCAAGAATTGTTGTGTGATATAAGCGTTCACTTAATTTATTTGAGCAGCATAAATGTCATCAATTTATGGTGAAAAATTTAGGCCATAATACAAGGATTCATAATGAAAACAAATTGCCAACACCAACAATAAGATTAATGTAGGCTATTCCCTTTGAAGTCTTACTCATTGGTAAGCTATTTAAGTAACAAGTGTCATTGTTTAATCTTAGAGTTTAATCACAATAAAACCGAACAAACAGATGAACTGGAATTAACTCTCAGTGTTAGCCGAAGTTAACTAAACAAAATAATGAATGCCACGCCCCGACATTGCCACAAATCCAGTGTTCTAATCTGACGCACTGTAATATCTAATAAACCAGCACCATTAAATAACCCAGAAGAACTGAACCAACGGACCCAACGCCTGTAACACAAACCAACCAAACGCATTTTTTTGAGTGCGGATGGACGTACAACTCTTCGATTGCCTGTAGCGATCAATACGAGCGCTGTTGTCAGTAGCCTACAGTTTTTCCCGGGTCCATGTTGAAGTTCATAATCAGACTTTCTCGCAAACTCGCTTCGGTGGGTCATTTCAGGGCACTCGTTGCATCGGTTCGACCCCGCTAGTCCAGTTTGCAGGTAGGAAAAACACCGGCGAATACAGTACACTCGTATGAACTCAGTTGGAGAGGAATGCACCGGAAGAGCGTCGGAAAATAATATTTCTGTTTGACGAGCAACGTATGTGGTATGTTGCCCCATTTTTCTTATTTGAATCGTGAATATCCCGCTGGAAGGAAAATGCAGTCGAAAATGACGTCCTTTGGACATTCAAGAAGTCGCTTGACTAGTGCTTTCATGTCTCGTTTTGAAACATACTGTTGAAACAAACATATTGTCTATTATTGGCTTAGTCGATTTGTTTTTATGAGCTCTGAGTTAAGCTTTGTTGTTTAAGCGAATTGCGGGCTAATATAAAGCTTTTATATTGTGGGATGCAATGAAATAATTTGGGGTCAGAAATCTGGATTTGCGTTTCGTATGCTACAGTTTGTACAGTAGCCTGTGTTAGCATAACAACTTCATAGATGCAGAATTATAAGAATAGTTTTATCTAGGTTTATATTCTTTATTGTGAAAATATTAATCACATATTTGTCATCACAACCAGGCACAACCATTTTTTGGGTACTTGATTCTTATTAATCATTTGTTGTTGTAGATACTAGCACGGCGTCTATAAGGCACAAATAGGCCTATTTGAAAAACGGTTAATATGCAATATAAATACGGAATGTATGTAGGCCAGTGTCACAACACGGGAAGTCTTGACAAGTTGGCTGAGTTAATGTTGTCTACGTTTAAGAGGTTGCTCATTATGATAACTGGCTTCTGTGGCTTGCCTATGTGATTTTTATCACTGTGCAGGTCTCCTAATATTAACATCTTATTAGTAGTTAGTAGTCCAATTTTTTATTTTGAGATCAAAATACACCGTCAAAGATTTATTCTTAAAACTTTGATTGTAAAAAATGCTTTAAATTCAAATTACTGCGGTTTGTCTAAAGGGGATTATGATTTATGGGTAGTAACAACATCAACATTTAATGCTAATTTATAATGCGACACACTCGATAAACATATTTCACAACCATTTACAAAAGTGCCTCCGGATTAAATTGTCCCTCCAGACTTTCCGTAGATAGAATTCTCAGTGATCCTAGATTCTGCGTTCTGACTGGGGGTATTTCAGGTCAATCGACAGCCTACGCAGCGGGCGATGCGTGTGAAATTCAATTTGCGTGCGGGTGAGGAAATCAACAGCTGACCTGACGGTATGGGTAGATTTACAACTAAATCGATTAGATACGCAATAGGATAATTCATGAGTTAGCCCTGGTGTGAATGTACTCGGCTAGGCTAGCCCTATTGAAACCACCAATGCCTGCAATACATGCTCGATAGCAGATGGATTATGTAAATGTTCAATATTTTCTAAACTGCCACGGCTCTGTATTCGGGCTGGTGAAGTTGAACTTGTAGTCTTTCTAATGTCATCAGTTAGCCTTTGTGTCTAACATACTTTGAGAGCAATTGTAGGAGAGCTTCTGATAATAATAAAGTATTGTTATTAATTGATTCATAATTAACAGTAAGTGTATTCCAAGTGTTAAAACGTTGACATGTATTAGACTTTTTTATCCAGAGTATTTTGATAATGGTGCTGTTATTTTAAATGACATACATTAAAAAAATAATTTCTTAAGATTTACAACTCCAGATACGCGCAATGTTATCATTAATCCGCAATAACTGTTTCTTTTTATTTAACCTGAGAGACACATTGAGAACTAGGTCTCGTTTTTTCTAAGATTGGTTTTACTAAGATTTACATTTATTACGTGTGCCCTGGGAACATTATTCCAAAAATAAAACAACAATTAAAATAAGAAATACATATAATTTACATAAATTTACCAATTAACATACCATTTACCTCATGACCTCAATCGATTAAAACAAAATAAATCTCAATAAAAATTAAAACACCTTTTTTTATTGACCCATGGACGCCAGGACATCCAAACCAACATCCAAACCAATGAGGTGCTTTATATAAAAAGGCAGAACTACCCAACTCAGAAGGTCTGTAACACTAACAAATCCTGTGCTCGTGCATTTTAGCCAGATAATCTCGGTGTCAACAGGTATGTTTAGTATGGTGGAAGCCTGTGGATTAGAGCTTTATAAACAAAAGTAGAGTAATGTGATATTGGATCAGACAACCTTCTGGTAAAGTAAGCATTGATGAATATTATAACTGACTGATGTATTCAAATGAGGGGCACTGAAGGGCACTGAAGTCAAGCGACTTCAGAGTAGAATCAATTGCAATTTAGTATGTTGTATTACCATAGTCAAGCACAGGCATGAAAGTTGTCTGAACAAATTGTTTCCCGTTTGCCAGAGAAAAGCAACATCTATTTCTATGGAATAATCCCACTTTACACTTAAGATTCTTAACAAGATCATTTGTATGCTTCTTAAATTAATGGTCACTGTCATTCCAAATTCCAAGACATTTGTATGCAGGGACCCATTAAATTATAGAACCATCCAAAGAGTTAAAATGTAGGACAGGTGAGATCTTTTGATGGAATTTAAAAAACAACATGTATTTGGTTTTGCTAGTATTAAGTACAGGCTTTAAATTGTTAAGTGCTTCATGCACAGCTTTAAAATCATACTGTAAACAAAACATGTAATTCGAAATCTCATATGAAACATGGACAGTGCATTTTGCGTAATGTCTAAGAATCAGGTGGTGGTAGTGCTTTAATCTACAGCTCTTTTATTATTTTGCCATGCAAAACATTTTTCGAGATTAATAACGTAATTGTTATGAGGTGTGGAGGAAACAGGGATAGTCTGATTGTCTTATTGTTGTTCCCTCTTCTCACCTTATTCAAAACCCATTGGATGATAAAGGGGAGAGAAGAGGAAACTCTGAACTTCTCATCGATGAGGTTTAAAAAGGCAGAAGAAAGAGGATGCAATGAATCCAGGAAATTTATTTGAGGTTCTTACAAGGACAGAGGAATCATGCATTTGACTGCTATTAACACACAGTGTATTATTGAGTAAGTGACCCCATGAACTACCATAATACCAATAGCCTGTCTAGAAACAACTCCACCCTCCAACAAACTATTA